>JBBMOL010000483.1:0-239038 GCA_037954665.1 Laguncularia racemosa | reverse complement strand
GTTGTACTAGTACTCCGTAGCTTATTAAAATATCATGTCTACTTGTTTGTGTTAACTTATGCTTTGCTCCTAGAATGATTTTGTGTATGGTGATTGATTATTCCCATGATTGTTGATTGCACTTATACTTGATTGTACGATTACCCTCAAAACTTTAATTAATTATGAGGTTTAATTAAAAATCTGGCATGCATCACATTAGACATTGCATGAGATTGAAGGCCATCACTGTCACGGGAGGTGTCGGAAGTGATCAAAGGATCGCTGTTCTGCCAAGTGCGAACTAAGTGATTAGGGGATTGTCGCGCCTTGATGGTTCCAAGTTTGGTTTGTCCCTTGAGGTTATAATGCTCAGTGTATTGAGGCACTTGGAGCCTAAAACATTAAAGCTAATACACTATTTAATTAAGTGACAAGAATAATAAAGATGTGAGTAAGACCCAGGCACTGATGGTGGCTTCGAAATCTCCAACCCAAGGTTAAAGGGGGCGTAAACCCTAAACTTAACATCGGTTATCGGTAGACCACGTGAGATGTTGCATTCATATGTTTGTTCATGCATAGCACTTGTTGATAACTGAAATGAATTTTGATGTGTGTGTTGCAACACTGAGAGATTGCACCCTATCTCACTAAGCTTTGGTTTACCCTCCTATAGATTTTGTCTTGCAGGTAGGGACTACCTAAACTTCCTGATGAACCGACGAACTAAGGTGAGTAAACGTCGCATCACTGGGTGACATGGTCGTGAAAAGGGTGTAAAGCCTAGATAGAGATAAACATTAATAGAATGGACTTTTTGAATTTAATGAGAATGTGATCAAACAATTTAATTTGATCTTGGGTGTACCTGTAGTGGTGTAATGGGACCCATCTGAGGCCCTTTGATACTTCTGTATAATTAATTATCTTATGAGTAGGGAATATTATTACTTTGATAATCAGGTCATTATTGGTGATGAGATGCTTTGCGGTTGCTTAATAAGGGAGTTAAGCGATCGTGGCGAGTTATCACAAGAAGCCCTTAGAGTGGGGCATGACATCTTTTATTGGTATCAGAGCTGATTTAGGATAGGAATAGGATATAAGCTGTCGATACAAGGGGTTGAGAGTCAACATCTTAAGATATTGACCCGATAACCCATTAGGTAGAAGAAAACTTACCATAATAGGAGAGAGTGGGTTGAACTTGGGAGCGGATTAAATAGCTTAAAAGCTTATGTTTTTTTTTTTTTTTTTGTATTCATTAACATGTAGGGTATGCTTCGTCGTCTTGATAGGAAGTGGAACACTTGTTGCATGAGGGACAATGACGACCTGATTAACTATCGGCTGAAGATGGAGATACTGTTACGTCATTACGATTACTTCTCTCACTATAAAACGGTTGATGAATTGATTGAGGACTGGAGAATAGGACTAATCGAGTTTTGGCAGGAACAATTGGACAAGCTAAGTGAGAACCTCGAGAATAGGTATAGTAGGTATATAGCAATACCTACTCTAGAGGCTAAATATGTGCAGATCAAAGGTATGCTAGAGATACCATATGAGATAGAGTTTATTGCCCGATTTGACTTGGGGAGGAGGTATCCTCAAGAGGTACTAGCACCATCCGTCACTTCCAGACGAAATAACCGAAGATATAGGAGGGAGATATATGACTGGAAGCCAAAGGTTGACTTAGGACTTTTATTTGATGAGGACTCCTAGGATACTATGGAATATGTGGAGCACCAGGAGTTTAAAATAGTAGACTAAGGGGACATGTTTGTCGTGGAACATGAGTTGTGGGAGGACTGGGAAGAAGATCTAGAAGAAGACTCATCTCCCGAAGAAAACTCAGATATGGATGGTGCCCTAGAAGACAACGTCATGCTTTCAGATTCCCCAGAAGAGGAAGAGGAAGAGGAGGAATATGAGGAGGAAGAGGAAGAAGAGGAATATGAGGAGGAAGAGGAAGAAGAAGGATATGAAGAAGAAGAAGAAGAGGAGCTAGAAAGTGAAGAGGATATGAGCGAGTAATAGCAAAGTGTCGCTTAGGAGGAAGAAAGTAGATGTAAATGTCATCTTTTGGAAAATATGTGTTGGGAATTATTAATGTATATACTCTTTGTAAGGCCTACGAGGGAAAATTTTGTAGAATAATGTATATATATATCCCTTTATGTTAAATGGTGTAAATTTTGGAAAGTATGTGTGAAACATCTAGATTTTAGTATGCCTATAGTCTTTAGTGCAAAATTTGAGATATGTTGTAGACTTTTATTGATATTTGAGTCACTTATGATATATATGTCATTAGAATGACCTAATGTTGATATGTTGTAATGGGGGATTTCAGAGGAGCTGCTAGTAGGAGGCGAAAAGCCGCTACATCACTAAGGTGTCGAGGGGACAAAGGAATCCCAGAAATGGAAACACCACCTAGGGTCCCGCAAGAGAATCCAGAGATTCAACCCGTAACGCTAGGCCGAGTGGCTAGACTGAGACGACAAAGAGCTGTAGAAGCTCCCACTGAAGGAAGAGAAAGTGGGGAAGAGCGTATGACGAGGCTCGAAGCGACCGTGCAACAATTGGTACAACAATAAGCCTTATTGATTCAGCAGTTGATGCTAGGAAGTCAACCATCATCACAACCGGGCCCTCCATCATCTCGAGCACATCTAACACCACCGGTAGCACCTCTACAATCCCAACAAGAGATGGTACCAGTGCCATTAGCTCCAACGACCCATGTACCACTAGTAGAAAGTGAACTTAGAAATGACCAAGGAAGAAGTGGTCGGATTCAAAGGAATACCTTCCCTGACTTTATATGCTCTAATAGATTCTTTAATGGGGCATATGGGAAGCCAGAATAAGCTGAGGAATGGATGGCCCAGTTGGAAAGGTCATTCACTGTGTGTGAGGTAGAAGATCTACAGAAGCTGGCTTACGCCTCTTATATGTTAAAAGCTAGAGCCAGAATATGGTGGGATGTGAGATAAAGAGCATTACCCCAGCCAATCTCTTAGGAGACTTTTCGGGATGAGTTTTTCAAAGAATACTTCTCAGAGAGCGTCAAAACCCGACTAAGTGGGCAATTATTTCAATTAAAGAAAGGCTGGAAGAGTATCGACTAGTACGAGCATGAGTTTCTTAGGTTATTACAGTTCGCTCTGGATGTCTATAAGGATTTAGATGAGCTGAAACGATAACTATTCTTGAATGGATTGGATGTTGAAATCCAAGGACAGATCATGGAGTTTGAATTGAAAACGTATGCTGAGGTAGTGAATAAGGCTTGAGCTCTAGAGCAGATTAAATTGAAAGTGGAAGAATTGAAGGCCCGAGCGAGACCAAGTGTTGGACCTCAAATTCCTGCGAAGAGACCACAATTCCAACCTAACCCAAGTGATAAGGAAAAAAGGCCAATATTGAATGTAAGGCCTACAAGTACAAAGCCGTTGTCTATTGTTCCTCGGGAAAAGCTGATAACAGTGGTTTGCCGGAAGTGTGGAAAAATGCATTATCCCCGAGACTGCCCCTACCTAAAAGGGAGATGCTTTAGATGTGGGGTAAATGAGCACAAAGCCGAGGAGTGCCCACGAAAGAATTCCACTATATGTTACATGTGTGGACAAGTAGGGCACATAGCTAGTATATGCCTAAGAAGTATCAAGGGCTTGGACCTAAGGTCATTGGAACTAGAACCACCATCAGGAAACCGGCCTATAGACCACTAGGACTAAGAGCACGAGGAACCAATCCTCAAGCCCCTAATGCTCGAGTTTTCACCATAGAGGGTGTGACAACCGAAGAATGGGAAGGACAGGAGCCAGAACAGTATCAAGACATTGATTTGGCTGCCATGGAGTATTCAGAGAAAGAAGGTGTGGTAACAGGTACGTAGAAACTGAAATTCACCTATTTATGATGTTTTATAGAGGTATAGCATAAATAAGAGGTAATTGCAACAATTAGGAGGTATAGAGGCCTACTACTATTAAGAGAAATTGATTTAATAAAGTATAGTAATCAAATATTACCTAATTGGTAGGATTTACCTTAGTCGCTGCTCAACCAACCCTAGTCCTATTCAATATGGGAGTTACACATTCCTTCATAAGCCTAGTCGTGACTCAGCAATGGAGATTGGACGTTTAACCTTCTCCAAGAATCTTAAGAATTAATACCCCTACCGGAGAAAGGACTATTGTTAAAGCTATGGTGAAGGATTGCCCGATTAAAATCCAGGGAAGAAATATGCTTGCAGACTTAATTGTTTTGGCCATGAGAGGCTACGAAGTGATATTAGGAATGGATTGGCTATCCAAAAACTTTGCCTATGTAGACTGCAAGAACAAGGAGGTGCAATTTAGCAGGCCAGGGAGTGAAACAATAGTGTATCGGGGGCAAGTGAAAGAGACTCATGAAATCTCAACTAGCCAAATTGAGGAGGAAAAGAACGGTCTTTCAGGTTAGAACATGTACTTAATAAGTGCGGTGGAGGTGGAAAGGGCATTGCCAAAGTTAGAGGAAGTACCATTTGTTAATGAATACCTTGATGTATTTCCTGAAGAACTACTAGAATTACCACCTCAGAGGGAATTGGATTTTACCATTGAGACAAAGCCGGGTACCAAACCAATCTCAAAGGCACCTTATCGAATGGCTCCAATGGAATTACAAGAGTTGAAAAGGCAGTTATAGGAATTGATCAAGAAGGGGTTTATTTGCCCAAGTGTATCACCATGAGGAGCCCCAGTATTATTTATCAAGAAGAAAGACGGATCTATGCAATTATGAGTGGACTATCGAGAGTTAAACAAAGTGACCGTCAAGAATAGATATCCACTACCAAGGATTGATGATCTCTTCGATCAACTGAAGGGAGCACATGTCTTTTCTAGAATCGACTTGTGATCTGAATACCACCAATTGAGGATTAAATTGGAGGATGTGCCAAAAACTGCCTTTCGAATGAGATATGGTCATTATGAGTTCTTAGTTATGTCCTTTAGATTAACAAATGCTCCAGTTGCATTCATGGATCTTATGAATAGGATCTTTAAGCCATTTTTGGATAAGTTCGTCGTAGTTTTCATCGACGACATTCTGATCTATTCCAAGATGTTGTTAGAACACGAAGAACACTTGCAAATCGCTTTGGGACCATTGAGAAAGCACCAATTGTATGCGAAACTATCCAAATGTGAATTATGGATGCATTAAGTGGCATTCTTGGGACACATTATATCTAGTGAAGGGATAATAGTGGAACCAGTCAAGATCGAAGCTATAGTTGATTGGAAGTCACCCACTATAGTAACGGAAGTTAGAAGTTTCCTTGGATTAGCTAGATATTACCGGCGATTTGTGAAGGATTTTTCACAGATATCGAAACCTTTGACTAGACTAACCCAGAAGGAGGTGAAGTTTGAATGGGATGAGAAATGCGAGAGAAGCTTCTGAGAGTGGAAGCAAAGATTAGTTATAGCCCCAATCTTAACATTGCCTAACATGGAAGAGTCCTTCAACATATATAGTGATGCTTCCCAAAATGGATTGGGTTGTGTGCTAATGTAAAATAAGAAAGTCATGGCTTATGCTTCTCGGCAACTGAAAACCCATGAAAGGAATTACCCTACTCACGATCTAGAGTTGGCGGCGATCGTGTTTGCCCTGAAAATATGGAGACATTACTTATATGGGTAGAGGTGTGAAGTATACACCGACTATAAGAGTTTAAAGTATCTATTTACTAAAAAAGAACTCAACATGCGACAGAGGAGATGGCTTGAAATCATTAAGGATTATGACCTCGGTATTAACTACCACCTGGGAATTGCCAATGTAGTGATCGATGCTTTTAGTCAAAGAAACTACGGGCAGGTGGCAGTGTTGTTAACGGAACAGCAACAGTTAATACGAGAATTTGAGAAGCTTAGGATTGAGTTCAAGTGACCTAAGGAAGAAGAGGCTCAGATATTCGCTTTGGAGGTACGACCTACGCTTTTGGATAGACTAAAAGAATTACAGCGGGTCGACCAAACAATCATAGAACTTAGGGAAAAAGTGGAACAAGGGGTCAACACCGATTTCGAAGTGGACCTAGAGGGAATCTTAAGATTAAGAGGTAGATGGTATGTACCAACGAATCAACAGTTAAGGAATGACATCCTTGACGAAGCCCATAATTCTGGTTACACCCTACACCCTAGAGGAAATAAGATGTACCAGGAGCTTAAAAAAGGTTATTGGTGGAAAGGAATGAAGAGGGATGTAGCACGGTTTGTTTCCCAATGTTTTATCTGTCAACAAGTTAAGGTCGAACATCAACGACCTGGAGGATTGCTATAACCATTGCCAATTCCCAAATGGAAATGGGAGCAAATCACAATGGACTTCGTTACGGCATTACCGAGAACCAAAGCTGGATGCAAAGCAATATGGGTAATCGTGGACTGATTAACCAAATCTGCCTATTTCTTACCAGTTAATATGACTTATTCATTAGAAAAATTAATCGGGATCTACCTACGAGAAATTGTGAGACTTCATAGGGTACCACGAAGTATAGTATCCGATCGAGATCCCCGCTTCGTATCAAAATTCTGGAGAAGTCTACAATAAGCTCTAGGAACTAAACTGCAATTCACTACAGCATATCACCCTCAAACGGATGGACAATCCGAACGGACCATCCAAACCTTAGAAGATATGCTACGTGCTTGTGTATTGGACTTTAAGGATAGTTGGGAGTGCCATTTGCCATTGGTCGAGTTTGCTTACAACAATAGCTATCATTCGTCGATCAAGATGGCCTCGTATGAAGCTCTATGTGGACGAAAGTGTAGATCTCCATTGTATTGGGATGAGATAGAACGCAAGGCACTTGGGCCTGACTTGCTACAAGAGACAATAGATAAGGTTGCCTTTATTAAGCAACAAATGAAGAAAACCCAAGATCGCCAAAAGAGCTAGGCCGATCTGAAGAGAAGGGAAGTAGAATTCGTACCAGGAGAACATGTCTATTTAAAGGTCACCCTAGTTAAAGGAACTAGACGGTTTGGAATGAAAGGGAAGCCAAGTCCTAGATACATAGGGCCATATGAAGTATTGGAACGAGTTGGAGAAGTGGCCTATCGCTTAGCTTTACCACCTTAACTGTTAGGAGTTCATGATGTCTTCCATGTGTCGTTGCTTCGGAAACACATTCTAGACCCTAATCGAGCAATTGAGATGGATGTCTTGGCAATTCAACCGAACCTAACGTATCGAGAACATCCTATTCGAATTCTCGATACTCAGTCCCGAGAGTTACGTAACAAGACCATCAGGTTCGTTAAGGTCCAGTGGAGTCGACACTCAGAGCGAGAGGCTACATAGGAGAAAGAAGATGAGATGAAGGAAAGATACCCCTAACTCTTCAAGGAACCAGGTACGTCCTAAAGTTTTGAGGACAAAACTTTCGAAGGAGGGGAGAATGTAAAACCCGCGAACTTTAATTTCGTATAATATCGGAATAATTAAAAGATTTTATTAAAAGCCTTAAAACACTAATAATAGAAATAAGCGTATTAAAGGTAAACCATAAGAAAATTTTAAGTAAACGATGGAGTAGATTAAAATCATAAATTCAAGATTGTTAAATCGGATTTTTGAGTGGATATTCACACTCAGAATAATTAAATTAGCTTAAGCATAAAAATTTGTAATAAAATGTTAAAATCCTAAATTTTATCGAGACCGTCGCGCGAGTAAAAGTATACTAAGATTTTCTTAAAATCCTAATCAAATAAAGTATTAAATTATATATATATATATAGGAGGAGACCGAGGACCCACAACCATCCTCTTTACACGCACAGAACCTAACGTAAGAAAAGAAGCAGACAAAAAGGAAAAGAAGAAGACGAGAACGGGAACGGGGAAGAAAACAAAAAGGAAAAACCGAACAAAAAAAAATCATAATTTGACCACTCACGTGTTCTTTGAGATAAGTGCAACTCAACTAGACTAACTTTTTGTGAAACAGAATTTTTTTTCTAAAAGTTATATATAAAGAATAAATAAGTATAAAAATTAGTAGTCTATTTAAAATTATTTGTAATAGCTTAGGAAACTTATTTGTAATAGCTTAGGAAACACGAGATGGAGTAATCTAAACTATGTATTTAGTGTATTGATATGTTTTTCTCTAATTTTCTAGGTGAAGAGGATTTCGGTTCGGGAATACTCGAAGATTACTTTGAGTAAAATTCCGACGAAATGAAACCGAGGTAAGTAGGACTCCGTGATGTGTTGTATTGTGTGTATATTGTTGATTTTGTGTATTTAATATGTACTTTGCTGCATATATATAGGTATGTTTATATATACTCTATTTCGTGTACTGTGAACATTTGTGGCATGTCCCCTAGAGCGAGTAGCAATATATATATATACATATAGATGTAATCCTTGGAATTGCTGGAGTCGTTCTGCTGTGCGAGCAAGATCAATTAAAACCTCGTCCGTGTCTTCCTTCTTGACGGAGGCTGAGCAATAGGTACATATACGTAAATATATGTAAGACGTTGAGGCGTCGTTCTATTCCAAGGAGTGTATATCAGTGATTCATTGCTGGATTGTGTTGGACTGTTCCTCTTTGTGTTGCTGTAAACAAGGACTATACATACATAAGTAGTAGGAGTTGGACATGCTGTGATGATTGAGGCTTCCAGATGTTGCACCGTAAATGGGATCATATAGATATATATATACATATAACAAAAAAAAAAAAAAATCCTGGTTGCCACTCTGACCCGTGGTGCAAGGAAAGTGTGCATGGAGTTGTTTTGCCGCTTCTTTTGCTGCTAATAAGTGACTGTAGGCTTATATATATACACATGATTGCGTAGAGAGTGTGCAACATTCCATCATCTTCCCTTGCTGGCCATCCTTGCGCCTTATTCTTGTTTTGTTGTTGTGGTGTGAAGCAATTTGAAACAGGGGATGGCAGGGTGCACTTCAGGGAGGTATGGAATGATACATTAGACGTAGGTGAAATAAGCTAGCTGGTCAAGAACAGAGGAGTTGGAGAATTTTCGTTATATGACGTCTTGCTAGATGATAGATGGGTTCATGTGTATATGAGGTATGATGAGAAGAAGAATAGAAGTTAAACTTAAAGATGTGATACATAAGATGAAATAGAAGTGGGAATTATGATTATAGTGTGTTAGTTGTCTTGTAAGCTTGTGTATTAAGAAATTTGAAGAAAAGTGAAGATCCATGAATAAGATTAAGAGACAACATGTGGGGGTATGTAAAGGTGAAGTTTAACCCCTGAATGCAAATAGGTATAAATTTATAAGTGGTAGGAAGAGATGTCACTATGTCATGTATGCTGTTATAGGAAGTAATAATTGATGGGAAGTATGTAGTCAAGCCCTTATGCGCAATACAAATTATGGAAGAGAAATTCTAGGCTTCAATGATTCAAGTCTTCTCATATATGTACGTATGTTATAGGTATATAAAAGTGAGATAGGAAAAGTGGTAGTACATGACCTCGATTACAACATGCATAACTCCTTCTAAGATGTATACACTAAAGGAGGTATGTGAATCAAGTTCAACAACTAAATGCCTATGGTATTGATGTAGGCATATTCGAGGATAATACATGAAGTTCTAGTCATGAATGTAAGTATAGAGAGGGAATGGGAAAAGAAGAGTGCAACGATGGAAGTTGTACTAGTACTCTGTAGCTTATTAATATATCATGTCTTACTTGTTTGTGTCAACTTATGCTTTGCTCCTAGAATGATTTCATGTATGGTGATTGATTATTCCCATGATTGTTGATTGCACTTATACTTGATTGTACGATCACCCTTAAAACTTTAATTAATTATGAGGTTTAATTAATAACTTGGCATGCATTGCACGAGACATTGCATGAGATTGAAGGCCATCACTGTCACGAGAGGCGTCGGAAGTGATAAGAGGATTGCTGTTCTACCAAGTGCGAACTAAGTGATTAGGGGATTGTTACACCTTGACGGTTCTGAGTCCAGCTCGTCCGTTGAGGGTATAATGCTCGGTGTATTGAGGCACTTGGAGCCTAAAACATTAAAGCTAAGACACCGTTTAATTAAGTGATAAGAATAATAAAGATGTAAGTAAGACTCGAGCACTAATGGTGGCTTTGAAATCCCCAACCCAAGGTCAAGGGGGGGTGTAAACCTTAGACTTTACGTCGGTTACCAGTAGACCATGTGTGATGTTACGTTCATATGTTTGTTCATGCATAGCACTTGTTGATAACTGAAATGAATTTTGATGTGTGTGTTGCAACACTGAGAGATTGTATCCTATCTCACTGAGCTTTGGCTTACCCTCCTATAGATTTTATCTTGCAGGTAGGGACTACCTAAACTTCCTAATGAACCAACGAACTAAGGTGAGTAAACGTTGCATCACTAGGTGACATGGTCGTGAAAAGGGTGTGAGGCCTAGATAGAGATAAACATTAATAGAATAATGAGAATGTGATCGAACAATTTAATTTGATCTTGGGTGCACCTGTGGTGGTGTAATGAGACCTATTTGAGGCCCTCTGATACTTCTGTATAATTAATTATCTTATGAGCATGGAATATTATTACTTTGATAATCAGGTCATTATTGGTGATGAGACGCTTCGTGGTTGCTTAACAAGGGGGTTAAGTTATCATGGCAAGTTGTCACGAGAGGCCCTTAGAGTGGGGCGTGACACCAAATGTGCTTATTTTTTCAAGTTAGCTTGTTTCTTTTGAAATAAAGTATGGAAATCAAGAAATTGCAACTGACCCATTTCTATCCCATTTAGCTATGTACTTGTTTGCTAATATCTCCACCTCATTACCTAGTGAAAGAACGAGTACAAGCTCTGCTTTATTATCGCTCATGTTGGTCATGTCATAGTAGTTCTTAGGAGTGGAATGATTTCCACGAGTTGTTGTCTTCCACTTATCTAAGTGGGGAATTGGAAAACGATACCTGACAGTAATCTTATTGATGGCCTGGCTATCTACACACATATGCCAGGTGCCATCCTTCTTGGGAGTCAAAAGAGCTGAAATTGTGCACGGACTCAAACTCTCCCAATTAAAACCCTTAGCAAGTAATTCTTCAACCTACTTCCTCAACTCCTCATGTTTTGTAAGGCTTATTAAATAAAGTGGCCTATTAGGAAGGACTGCACTAGGTTCAAGATCAATTTGATGCTGAATGTCACGCAGCAGTGGTAACCCATATTGCTAACTCATCAAGAAATACGTCTCGAAACTCTTCCATAACCAAAATTGTCACTTTAGGTACTTTTACTTCCCTTTTAACCTCCTTACCCACCAAAAGACAACTTCAAAACCCTGTAATTATTCCTCAAACTTAGATAAAGACAGCATGTTGGAACTATTACTCTATTTAACAAATTTAGACTTAGTAGTGTCCTTATTAGGAACCAACACAATCTTCACACCATTACATACAAAACTGTAAGTGTTAGCTTTCCCATCATGAATCACACTCCTATCGAACTGCCAAGGCCTTCGCAATAACAAATGGTAGGCATCCATCATCATAACATCACACTAGATGAGTCCTTATATTTAGAACCACAGGAGAATGTAACCAGCGCTTGTTTAGAGACACTTACCTCGCCACCCTTCTTTAGCCAAGCTAACTTGTAAGGTTTTTGGTACTACTCAGGTTTAATGCCCAATTTTTGCATAGCTTCTGTGGACATACTGTTCTCGTAACTCCACAAGTCAATCTTAAACCGACATACTTTACCTAAAATAGTACAAGTGGATTGGAAAATATTGTTCTTGAGTCACTCTTCCTCTACTACCCTAGGAGTCATACAAGATCTCCTAACTATTAAATTTTCCTTACTATCTCCTATCACAAACTCCTCCTTAGTAAATTCAGCATCAAAGATAGACCCTCCATCACCCACAACTTCAAGCATAGCTTCATCCTCCTCCTCTTTGTTCTCAATAAAGAGTGCCTTTTTCTCCATCTTCCTACATTCAGACTGTCGGTGACCAGCCTCACTACACTTGAAGCACTTCACCCCACTAGTGCTAGGCTTATTAAAACACCTAGTAATGTTATTACCTGACGTTCCACCTCCTGTACAATTCACACCACCACTACTTGTTACAACACTACTAAACACACCATTCCCAAACCGCCTCTATTGTTTCTCAACAATCAATGCCCTCTAGTGCGCTGTTGATAAACTAACAAGGTCAAATAAATTGACCGTATCCTAGATCTACATTCTTAAGCCCCCAATGTATCTAGCAACCAACTGATCATCTGTCTCTTGAAGTTCATTCTTAGCTATCAACTAGTAAAAATCAAAAGTGTAATCATCTACTGACCTACTACCTTGCTTAAGGTTTTGCAACTTCTGGTATATAATGAGTGGGAAATTATAGGGCAAAAATGTTATTCGCAGGTGGTTTTTCATCTTTTCCCATGACGCAATTTTTTATTTTCCTAGCCTATTCTAGGTCAATTTTAACTAATGCTACCATGCGATAGCTTTACCTCACAATTTGGTTGCTACCAACTGCACTCGTTTGTCCTTGGGGACTCCTGTGAACTTTAGGATCTCCTCAACCGTGGTTAACTAATCCAAGAATTCCTTTAGTTGGAGGCTTCCATGAAACTCCGATATCTCCATTCTCATACCTAATTCCTAACATCTCTACTCTTCCTCTACGTGAGGCTTACCACGCTTGCACGACACTTCATTAAACTGATCATCCTTAACATAAGAGGAGTCATCCTCTGCCTCTTTAGTATTTGGCATCAGATTATGGTTTCTCACATGCCTAAGGTTGATGTTTTAATTCTGATTACTCATCAACACACCAATTCTTTCCACCAGTTAGTCTACAACCACATCCAAACGACATTCCAACGCCACATCCAACCGCTCATCAATCATTTGCCAGATTCTTCAATCTAGATCATTGCAAACGTAGATCTCATCCATTGTAACACAACATTGATTAGCTTGTCTACGAGGTGCCATTGCTACCAAGAGCGAACATGGCTTTGATACCAATTGACGTAGTATATAACATGATAATTGTATTAGGTTTATCACAAACCGTTAATTCTATGAATATCTGGAGTGTAATCTTCAAATACTAATTGATTTTAAGAATTCCTAGGTATTTGACATTCAAATTCGAGAAATATATAAAATTTAAAAATTTGGGAAGAAAATATAGCAAGACGACTCACCAAAATTTATAATATTCAATTAATATCCGTCTCATTGCCTCAGGGCATTGATACGCTCATAACGTATATATAAAATGGGAGCGTAAATTGCAGCAAGTGCACTGGTCCTATCAAGTAATAAAGTGGTGAAAAGTAAGGTTGTCGTTCCCTCGAGGAACCAATAGAGTACTAGACCTATGGCAATTCTTATCAATATCTAGATGATTAAAAAGGGGTTCTGAAATGTCTAAGCTAAAAATTTAACTTAAAGCAAACAAGGAGAATTTTATGAAGAATCTATCAATTATGAACGAGGGAAATTAGAATTCACCCTAGATTCATTAATCAAACTGCTACCATGTTATATCAACTAGTGGTTATAAGGTTATACAAGTGAGTTTAGAAAATCCTTTTTAGGGATGTCAACCTTAAATCAATTAGTCGGCTTCTGCGTTTCCAATTAACCAAGGAATCAAAATTATGTTCATACACCTCCCGATGCTACAAACAACTAATGCCCTAAATCAATTAACCCTAATCCCTTAGTGATTAATTAACAAGAAACATTGCATTGCGCCCTCCATAAACTCTAATTAAACCAATTATTGCAACTCTCGTATTGATAATCAATCTAATTAAGAATTCCTAACAAATCCTAATCAACTCCCATATCAAAAGGATTTCTAACAATTATAATCGAAGACCAATTATAATTGAAATCAAAGGAATTACAATAATGAATAATCCTAATAATTCCTAATCATATAACATGGCTATAATTATCCTTTTAACATTCTAAGGTTTCATCCAATTTCCCAAGGAAAAGACTTAGCAATTCATGGAGATAAAGACATGATTATGATTCAAGGAGATTCGTGCAAAAGAAATCATATTCAATAGTTGGATCAAATACTTGAATTGCATATAAGAAATAAAGTTCAGAAATCACCGATTTAACAATACAAATAAGACCTTAATTGCAAGGAACTCCACAAATCCTTCACAAAGGATGATAATCTCCACCAAGATCACAAAGTTTTCTTCAAGATTTGATCTCCACAATTCTCCCTTAAAACTAGGTTAAAACTACTTTAAGAACAAGAAAAATTGACAAAAGTTCTTCCACAAATCGACCTAGGACCTATATATATGCAAGGGGAGGCGAGAAGATGCAAATAAAACAAGACCGGCCCAAGGCCGGCTCAAGGCCGACAGCCTTCATTTAAGCCGGCCATAAAAGCCGACGGTGTTGCATGGAAGGCCGACCATAAAGGCCGACGGCTTTGATTTTTCCTTTACCATCCTTCAATCTTTTCATACTTCAATTTATATGCAATCTCTCCAAATTGATTAAGCTTTGAACTCAAAGTCCTCCAACATCTGAAATGTAAAAATAAACATGATTAAGTACCATTTCCTTGTGATTTCTCTAAAATCAATAATGAATACTTGCAAATTGCTTAATGAATTATGAGTAAAATATGCCTTTATCAACTCCCACACACTTAAACTTTTGCTTGTCTTCAAGCAAAATAAAACCAGAAAGAAATCCATCCTAGAAAGTACAAAATTTTTTTATTATCATACAAACTTGAACATCTGTCATCTCTATTTCTAACTCACTACTTTGTGATGCCCACCACTCAAACCAAACTGGGAATATGTGATTATAGTACTATACTCAAAATTAACCAACTAATCTAGAGAAAATAAACTTTGATCCAAGCATTTAACCTAAGAATTCTTATTCCAAAAGTAGATATTCAGTCCTAAAGGAAAAACACCCATTTAAACTTCACTGGCAATTAGCAAGCATATGATCCTTCACATCACTTCTTTAAACAGGTCAACATAAAATGAAAGCATATGGTATCAATTCCTTGCCTAGATTTTCTCCCTTTTTATTATAAGTCCTGTAACTTATTGATGAGCATTCACTAAAACTCTACTCTCTTTTTTTTTTACTATAAAATAAGTTCGTGTATTGAACTTTTGCTTCTCTGCCCTTATCGCTATAGTGAGATCACTAATTCGGCACATCCTGGGCTCATCACCAAAGTGACCAAGTTTTAAAGGGACCCCATCGAACTCTCCCTCACTCTAGCATTCAAGTTTGGATACTCTTAACTCAATTACCTGAGTCATTGGAGTAATGCAACTTATTTCATTTGAATGCTATACAGAATTAAGACTTTTTTATAAGGGATCACTAAGTGAGGAGTTTCCCTTACCTCTTTCATTAGATGTTGAAAAGCTTTCAAAGCAACTTTCAAGAAGATATACTAGCTAGAGAAGAGACCCGAAGTAGACCTGTTTATCTTTCACAAGAGGACTCAATAGACTCTTAAACTTCAAATTATAAGGCTAAAAACTAGGTAAATTTGATTTCTAAAGATTTTATTCATTAATTTTAACTAAGTACAAGAATCACAACAGTGGTGAGTAGGGCATAATAATGAGTTATTATTTTTAATAAATCATAAACAGATGCAAAAGGCTTTTTTTTTTTTTTTGTATAATCTCTAGATTTCCATCAAAAATTTTGAAAAAAATTGGCCTAAAAATTGTCAGATAACTCAGGGACAAATACAGTTCAAGATAATGGAAGAGTATGATCATCAAAGCACAGAATAGGCAATACTCATCTCAACTTTAATACCTACATTCCCTTCCCCACACTTAAGAATAGACAGTGTCCACACTGTCTCACATCAATGCAAATAACAAAATAGGAAGGAAATAAGAAAAAAGGAACTGGTACTCCCCTAGTATAACATGTAGAAGCCATATTTAAATCCCATCAAAGCTGAACTTGGAGAGATTGGTCCTTATGAACATTCACCTTGCATTTTCCTAAAAACAATTAAAACAAAACCAACGAAACACAATAAAGTAAACGTAAATATAGGCTGCCTCCCATAGAGCGCTTGTTTTATAGTCATCAGCCTGACTATCAGGGTTTGTCATCTCAGCTTAAATCAAGGAGTTTAAACAACTCCTCCAACACCATCATCTTCAGATTAGGATTCCAAGCTTCCTTCCATGGTATAGTGCCCTTCTTTTCAGCTTCCACCAATGTTTTGTAGGTGGATATCAACAAACTTACCTGCTGGATGTCTGCCCTTGACCACCCCAGGATTTCCCTATGTTCATCCAACTGGCCTTGAATTTGCTGCTGCAATTCTCTTGTCATAGGTGCTAGATTAATGTGAGGCCATGGATTTCCTGAATTCAGACACTCATAATTAAACAATTGATTAGAAAAAACATTAGGTTCAAGTGTCTGCATGGGCATTAGTGTCAGCACTGGTGGCTTCTCATAGTGGTCTGTCTTCTCAAAAGCAACAACATTTTCAGTCTGGGGTACTTGCTCACAGCCTTTGTTTTCTTGCTCATCCTCATCCCCCCAATCATCTATCTCATTCAAGACAGCTTTAAGAGTGGTTTGCCCTATATCTTCCTCCACATCATTGTTAGTAATTTCACCCTCAGGAGATATGTCAGAATACATTGCTTTCTCATTAGACAAAAACACAGGATCATACATATCAAATGTTACCTGGTCATTTAATGCTCTAAGGGTGAGCTTACCTTGTCCTACATCAATTAGAGCTTGACCTGTGGCTAGGAATGGTCTACCTAGAATGAGTGAAATGTCATCATCTTCTTCCACATCCAGTATGACAAAGTCCACTAGAAATATGAATTTATCGACCTTGACTAAGACATCCTCCACTATATCCTTAGAAAACCTTAAGCTCTTATCAGCTAGTTGCACAGTGATTGGTCTCCTCTTACACTTTTGTGACTCTATTCCAAGCTTCCTAAAAATTGAAAGTGGCATTAAATTAATACTTGCACCAGAATCAATCAAAACATTCTCAAAATCAATATTACCAAATGTGTAAGGGATACTGAAACTTCCTTGATCTTTCAGCTTTCTAGGTAGCTGAGTAGATTTCTTCTCTATGACAGCTGAACTCTCAACACTCTCCATGGATCTTTTGTTAGAGAGCAGCTCTTTCATGAATTTGGCATAGGATGAAATTTGCTTCAAGGCCTCTAAGAGAGGTATATTGATTTGAAGCCCCTTAAATATGTCACAAAACCTGGCAAACTGGGCTTCTAACTCCCTCTGCTTGAGTCTTCCTGGGAAGGGGATAGGTGGAACATAAGGCTGCAACACTGGTGCTTTGGATGTGAGTTCCTCCTCCTTATGCTTACCTTTCTCTGGATCTTTCTCTTGAATTTTTACCTGCCTTTCAGCTTTCTTCACCTCCTTACCACTCCTTAGCATGATGGCATTGACATGATGGGTGTTCTCCTCAGTTTTGCTAGGCAAAAACCCTAAGGGTCTAATACTTAGCTGCTGTGCAATTTAATCGAGCTGACCCTCCAAGTTTCTGATAGAAGCTTGTTGGTTTTGCAGGAGGGTGTCAGTCTTTTGCATGTAGCTCCTCATGAGCTCTTCCATCTGAGTGGGTTGCTGTTGAGAATAGGCATTCTGAGCAGAGGCTTGTTTGGGAAATCCAGGGGGCGGGTTAAGTTCTTGATTCTCATTCCTCCATGAGAAGTTTGGATGATTGCGCCACCCAGGATTGTATGTATTCGAATATGGTCCTTGAGTACCTCTCTGGAGGTTGCCTACAAAGTTTACCTGCTCTCCACTAGATGGAGCTGACAACTTTCTAGCCATGCACTCACTGGCTGAGTGAGGTCCTGAGCAAATTTCACAACTAGAAGATGGATTAGCATTAAAAGAATTTAAATAAGCGAGTCTACTTACCTGAGTGGTGAGGGCAGCTATTTGAGCAGTCAATTGAGCCATACTGACATTGTCATTCACTGAAGCCACTCTTGTACCACTTCTCTCATTTTGCCAATTGTGTACACTAGAGGCCATCTCTTCTATCAATGCATTGGCCTTTAAGTAAGTTTTTCCCATTAGTGCACCCCCAGTTGTAGCATCTACAAGAGACCTCAATGTCTCATCTAGACTCAAGTAAAAGATCTCAATAAGGAGATTGTCTGGTAAACCATGATGTGGGCATTTTCTAGTTGCTTCCTTGAATCTCTCCCATGCCTCATAAAGTGATTCACCACTAAACTTTGTAAAGTTAGTGATGTCACTTCTTAGTTCGGCGGTCCTAGCTGGTGGGAAGAATCTCCTCAAGAACTTGATTGATAGGTCTTCCCAGGTAGTGACAGTTCCCTAGGGCGATGAATAAAACCAAGCTCTAGCTTTATCCCTCAATGATAAAGGGAAAAGTTGTAGTCTTATGGCATCATCAGTGACACCATTCTACTTGACAGTGTTGGTGTATTGAAGGAACCCAGCAAGATGATCATCAGGGCTCTCATTTGAATACCCTCCAAACTGACTCGATTGCACCATCTGAATGAGTGTCGGTTTAGGCTCAAAATTGTTGGCTTGTATAGCTGGTCTAACAATGGGCGGTTCTTGAATCCTAGGAACAGAGAAATCTCTAAGTGCTCGCTGAACACCCTGAATCTGGCGATTATCCTCATTCGCCATCTCTTCTACTTGTTGTCTCTTCTAATCTGGCGTAAAGTACGCTCGATCTCAATATCGAATGGTAGGAGATCAGCACTCCTACTCCTGCGCATGTAACACTTGCAAAGAGACCAAAAGCCAAGAAAAACGTAAAATTGCACCTAGACTACCAACAGAACTATGAAATCTAATATCTACTAGTTCCCTGGCAACGGCGCCAAAAACTTGATACGCTCAGAACGTATATATAAAATGGGAGCGTAAATTGCAGCAAGTACACTGGTCCTATCAAGTAATAGAGTGGTGAAAAGTAAGGTTGTCGATCCCTCGAGGAACCAATAGAGTACTAGACCTATGGCAATTCTTATCAATATCTAGATGATTAAAAAGGGGTTTTGAAATATCTAAGCTAAAAATTTAACTTAAAGCAAACAAAGAGAATTTTACGAAGAATCTATCAATTATGAACGAGGGAAATTAGAATTCACCCTAGATTCATTAATCAAACTGCTACCATGTTATATCAACTAGTGGTTATAAGGTTATTCAAGTGAGTTTAGAAAATCCTTTTTAGGGATGTTAACCTTAAATCAATTAGTCGGCTTCCGCGTCTCCAATTAACCAAGGAATCAAAATTATGTTCATACACATCTCGATGCTACAAACAACTAATGCCCTAAATCAATTAACCCTAATCCCTTAGTGATTAATTAACAAGAAACATTGCATTGTACCCTCCATAAACTCTAATTAAACCAATTATCGCAACTCCCGTATTGATAATCAATCTAATTAAGAATTCCTAACAAATCCTAATCAACTCCCATATCAAAAGGATTTCTAACAATTATAATCAAAGACCAATTATAATTCAAATCAAAGGAATTACAATCATGAATAATCCTAGTAATTCCTAATCATATAACATGGCTATAATTATCCTTTTAACATTCTAGGGTTTCATCCAATTTCCCAAGGAAAAGACTTAGCAATTCATGGAGATAAAGACATGATTATGATTCAAGGAGATTCGTGCAAAAGAAATCATATTCAATAGTTTGATCAAATACTTGAATTGCATATAAGAAATAAAGTTCAAAAATCACCGATTCAACAATACAAATAAGACCTTAATTGCAAGGAACTCCACAAATCCTTCACAAAGGATGATAATCTCCACCAAGATCACAAAGTTTTCTCCAAGATTTGATCTCCACAATTCTCCCTTAAAACTAGGTTAAAACTACTTTAAGAACAAGAAAAATTAACAAAAGTTCTTCCACAAATCAACCTAAGACCTATATATATGCAAGGGGAGGCGAGAAGATACAATTAAAACAAGACCAGCCCAAGGACAGCAGCCTTCATTTAAGCCGGCCATAAAGGCCGGCGGTGTTGGCCGGCGGCTTTGATTTTTCCTTTGCCATCCTTCAATCTTTTCATGCTTCAATTTGTATGCAATCTCTCCAAATTGATTAAGCTTTGAACTCAAAGTCCTCTGACATCTGAAATGTAAAAATAAACATGATTAAGTACCATTTCCTTGTGATTTCTCTAAAATCAATAATGAATACTTGCAAATTGCTTAATGAATTATGACTAAAATATGCCTGTATCAGGCATACAAATAATAATATGCATAAAGCTATCAAAAATAAAACTTAAAAATTTACCAAAAATAAAAATGCCTAAAAAATGAAAAAAAAGGAAATTTCTAAAACTTAAAGACACAAAGTATATTAAAAGATAAATATAACGCCATAAACAAAATTTAAAACAGAGATTTCTATAAAAAGTTATAAGAAATCTAAAAATTACAAAAAATAGCAAAATTGCATGCTTGAGAGCCTAAATTAAGGAATTTACCATAAAAATAGCATAGCTCAGGACCAAAGGTGTTGAATTTTTTTAGTTAGTTCGTTTCCTTCGAAATAAGGTCCTGAAATCAAGAAATCGTGACTAACTTGTTTCTATCCCATTTAGTTCTGTATTTGTTTGCTAATATCTCCACCCATCACTTGGTAAAGGAACGAGTACAAGCTTTGCTTTGTTATCGCTCATGTTGGTCACGTCATGGTAAGACTTAGGAGTGGAATGATTTCTAGGAGTTATTGTTGCCGTCGTCGTCGTTGCCGTGCTTTTCTTTTCTATTCTCTTTTTTTTTTTTTTTTTGTGATTGTTTGTGTTTTCTTCTCTCCATTTGTATTATTTACTTAGAATCATTTTTCGTAAATTTTATGACCCAAAAAAAAAATCATGACTTGAATAAAAGTATTTTTTTCCCCTTACTTTACCACATAATATAATTTAAAAGCATTGAATATTAAATAATTTTGAACACTTTCAATCATGGATCTCACTTCACTATGTTGTTTGTCACATTCAATGGCTATTAATAAAATGGAAAAGGGAAGATGAGGTCATGGCTTAGCTTTGCTGTGTAAGTCTAATGTAAGTCCAGTGAAATGAACCTGCCAACCGATCCAAATAATATAATTAAATGAATGTACCTGCACTAACTTGAACCACTTTATATCTAGGAGGTAGGAATGTATTCTTCTGTAAATTTTTTATATTTTCTACCCAAAAGAAATTGTGTCGTATTATCTGACAAGTGGGCACATATATTATTTCTTGATTGTCTGAAGGCTTAAATAAAGGGAATCGGAATGGTAATTGGTTTATTCTCAACATTTTGGAGTGGATTGTCTGTAGAAGACAAATTGAAACCGTAACTTCAAACAATAGATAATGCTGTCGCGTGTAACTTTTGAGGATTATGTCTCGCTGTGCTAGTTATGGCCCTTTGTGTTTGCCTATTCTGAATACGAGATACAATTTCTTCCCATGAAGATTGCTAAAATCAAATAGACGTTCGTTACATGACACAGGTTTCCAAACTAACAAATTACGCTAGAATTGAAGGGATATTATTGAAAACATCATCAATAAAAAGACCCAAATTCAAAGAAGAAAAACCACCCTCCAGCAATGCCATTCGACTCTTCTCACTCATTTCCTTTACTTTCGCTCTTTTCTGACTCTCTTCCATCAAGCTCCTTATCCCTCTCTCTATTTGGTCAGCCTTCACCGTTTCTTCACTCTGCATTCTTGAATCCCTCCTATAATCCATTGTGATCTCCACTCCTAAACCCAACTCCACCACCAAAAGAAACGCATTAAGCTGTTGCTCTGCATACAAAGGCCATGTTGCAATAGGTACTCCGAACCATAAACTCTCTAGCGTAGAGTTCCACCCACAATGTGACACAAACCCACCAACGGCACGGTGGGCTAGTATCTCCACTTGCGGAGCCCACCCAATAAACTTCCCTCTCCCAGCTGTACTTTCAAGAAAACCTTCCGGGAGTACCTCTTGTAAATCTGAGTAGTCTGATGGAAAAGCACTTTGGGCACCCTTTGGTGGTGATTTCCTTAGAGACCACAAGAACCTTTGCCCACTATGCTCCAACGCACAAGCGATTTCTCTTACCTGCTCCTCGCTGAAGCTTCCCATGCTCCCAAAGCAGAGGAACACCACTGATGAATCTGGCTGACCATCCAACCACTCCATGATCTCCCCGTCATTTTTATGGGTGCTCGGCTTGCTATCATTCTCGAGATTAACTATGGGTCCAACTGGATATAAAGGCGGATAGTTAGCATCATCCGTCAATGTCTTCAGCGCATGGGATTCAAGCTCTGTGAACGTATTCACTACGATGCCCTTTGTCTCCTTAAACCTCCTGGCGTGTAACAAGAATACGGGAACCGACTCTTTCAATAAAAATACAGTAGGCAACATCTTTGCTGGAAGTGGGTTTACGACGCATGGGAACTCCAACTCAGCATTCGGGTCATCTTTAAACTCGGTAATATCTTTCCCTTCCTCGTCCACTAGCTTTTGGAGATAGAACATGAGACCGAGAAAAGCGACACCGGAAGTAAAAAAATATGTACGACGGGAGACCAAACTCGGTGGCTATATCTATCATCGATGTGCAAAACATGTCGAGGAGTAATCCGGCTACGCGGGGTGAGTTGGACTCGATGAGTTTCTTGACAGCGTTTCGAATATGGGGTATGTTGCTCTCCAGGAACAACGTAAGGAAGCTGAGGTTGTTGGTATCAGTGAAAACGTTGTCTTTTGGGAGCACAATGAATTTGATTCGGTCTGTGTTTGAGGAACTAGAGAGAGAGTCAACGAAGTCGTCGAGTTTCTTATCGAGGGGTAGCTTCATGATGAGGACCGTTATAGAAAGACGGTCGTCCCGATGGATCATGCGCTTTGCAAACTCCACTGTTGATACGAGGTGGCCAACACCTGGTGTAGGAATGATTACAAGCTCTGCTTTGTTATTGCTCATAGTGTTAATGATATGTCATAATTTGGAGCGGTGGTGTCAAGGAGTTTGCAGGTTGAATTGTGTGGTTTTACAACTCATAAAAGGGAAATGTTGTAGAGAATATTACCTTGGTGAGATATAATTGGAATCGGAAGAAAGATGTGGTGATGGCTTTTGTTGGCTTGGCTGAGACGAATAGCACCTGCCACAGTGCCAGCTAAACAGACGAGGACTCTGGGTAACACAAATCCCGTTTATGGAATTTTTAGATTTGTATTATACATATTAAAAGAGATAATTGGGATCCTTATTGAAAAGTTAGATAGAAAATCTTTTTTTTTTCCCCAAAAATGTTTATAATCAATTTTTGAGAGTATTGAAAGGTTCTTCTCTCTCTTTTTTTCTTAACAAGATCCTAGTCATGAGTAAAGTCATGTGATATGGTTAAATGTAATATTGGATATTAATAGTGATATACTATATGATAGTATTAGATTTATTGCCACATATTTGCATGGTTTGCAATTACAAAAATGTTAATAAATACATAAATATTTATTAAGAGGTTAAATAAAAAAAATTCATCTTTTGATGTAATTATTTTGTCATAAAGTATAAGAAAATGAAAATTTTATTTTTAAATCCCTCTTAACATTTATTTCGAAAGCAGCCGTTTATGGAAGCCTTTAATAAACAGGGTTATGCATCATTATTATCTTTTCAGTTTGCATGATGAAGAGTAGAAATGTTGGTAATATCTTAAAAGATGAAATTTTTGCTTCCATCTCAGTTCTCGGTTCACCCACTAAGAAGAATGCCAACACAGGAAATTACTTTCTTGTGTTTCTATCCGATTGGACTATGATTGATGATGATAATCATTATGCTAGTTGGGGCCATGGCTTGGTTGACTCGGACGAATCACGCGTGCCACTTAAACAGTCAAGGATAATGGTCCCAATGTTTATAGAATTTTCAGATATTCATCTTGTGAACTGACCATCGTAGGGTACCGGAAGTTTCATAGATGAAGTGTTCTAAATCGTATCTTCCTTTTTCCTAGTCCATATATTCTGTGTGGAATTATCTAGAAAATCCTCTTTATAGAATTTTCAGACATATATTATACATAGCAAAATAATTACCTGATGATAAGAACATTTATTAAGAAGTTAAATAAGAATTTTTTTTTTTATAAATTATGTAATCAATAGTAGAGAATATATATATATGTATTTGCCTTTTAATCCCTCCTACACTTGTTAACAAAACGCTAGTATAAGTAAAGCTGTGTGAAATTGAAATACACACACATATATATATATATAGAAGTAACGGATGCTGTTAGTGTTAGATTTAATATAACGTATTATATGGTTTGTGATTAGGAAAATGTTGACAAATATATAAGCATTTATTAAAAAGTTAAATAAAAAAATAATAATTCATCTTTTGATGCAATTATTTCATCATAAAGTGTAAAAAATTATGAAAATTTTATTTTTAAATCCCTCTTAACGTTTGCTTCGAAAGTAACCATTTATTGAAACCTTATAATAAACAGGGTTATGCATAATTATTATCTTTTTAGCTTGCATGATGAAGAGTAGAAACGTTGGTAATACCTTAAAAGATGAAAACTTTGCTTCCTTCTCAGTTCTCGGTTCATCGTCTAAGAAGAATACCAATACAGGAAATTACTTTCTTTGAGGATATTGTGGTGTTTCTATCCGATTGGACAATGATTGATGATGATAATCATTATGCTGGTTGATGGCTAGATCTCTTCGATCGCTAAAATGGGTGGAAAAAAAAAAAATCAATCTATTCGCACAATCATAGTCCTTCAAGAGATATCCATTCGGCTTATTTGTTTTGTAAACTTTTCATTTTTGATAAAAGATAAAAATACAGTAATGCAAAGTAAAACTTACCCATTTTATTAATGCTATATTTTGTAGTTATCTTACAATTTATAAATTCAGTTTTAAGGCCAATGGATATGTGACACATGTAACTTTAACCCGAAAATAACTCCAAAATATAGATGATTATCTTCGCAAATGACAAGTATAAATACTTTGACTAACAATGCCACACGGAGTAAATGTGGTGTTCCATAAAACATGACACGACACATGGCATGTTATGCAAATATAGTGGATATTTCGAAATACAATTTCCTAAGTGATGTATTAAATCTTTTGAAAGTTATATGCAAAAGATTCAAAATAAAACAAAAAAAAAAAAAAGAAAAGAAACTTCTACAATTAGTTCAAAAATTGATCAAGGAAGGGGGCTCGAAAAATATGAGTTTATGACATTTTTATGGAGAGAATAACATTACTCATAACTTTTCAGCACCCTATATTCTACAACAAAACCCAAACTTTGTTAAATTATCATGGTATAACAAACTATCTTTGAGACGAAACTTTTTCTACAACTTGTTATATCATTAATAGAGTTTTTTTTTTTCCTCTTTATTCGCTTTGAATAGAAATATATTTAACCAATCCCTGTGGATACGACCCTACTCACTACTATACACAAATCATATCATTATCTAGGAGTAGGTTTTTATTTTTGTTGGATTCGACTCCCATCAAATTTTGGCGCCGTTGCCGGGGATTGGTATCAAATTTATTTCTATTCTTGTATGACTCGTTCTTCTCATACAGGTGCACTCACTTATAATCCGGAGATTGAGAAGACTCTTAAAAGGCTGCGAAG
Organism: Laguncularia racemosa; assembly: GCA_037954665.1. Lineage (NCBI taxonomy): Eukaryota > Viridiplantae > Streptophyta > Magnoliopsida > Myrtales > Combretaceae > Laguncularia > Laguncularia racemosa. Next base: position 213,187 of record JBBMOL010000483.1, on the reverse strand, counting down.
AAAAGCTAGATCACCCCTGAACTAAACTTGGCATCGGATTTGTCGGATTCATCCATTGATTCTGAAAAAGAAGACGATATGGCAAATCCCGAAAGAACATTGCGAGAATTAGCTGCACCGGATGTGAATCAACAACCCCTTTGTATTCACTATCCCAAACTAGCTGTTGAATTCGAGTTGAAATCTGGGTTGATACATCTGCTACCCACCTTTCATGGTCTTGAGAATGAAGATCCTCACAAACATTTGAAAGAGTTTCATATAGTGTGTTCTAGTATGAGGCCGTAAGGAATAACCGATGATCAAATCAAGTTACGTGCTTTTCCATTCTCTTTAAGTACTAAAGCTAAAGATTGGTTGTTTTATTTGCCTCCAGGTTCTATAACCACTTGGACAGATATGGTGAGACTCTTCTTGGATAAATTTTTCCCCGCATCTAGAGCTACTGGTATAAGAAGAGAAATTTGTAGTATCAAACAGAGGGACACCGAGACTCTTCACGAGTATTGGGAGAGGTTCAAGCAACTTTGTGCAAGCTGTCCACAACATGGGATATCTGAACAACTTCTCATCCAATACTTCTATGAAGGATTGCTTCCGATGGAGAGGAAGATGATGGATGCTGCAAGTGGAGGCGCCATAGTAAACAAAACCCCTGGTCAAGCTAGGGAATTGATCTCCTATTATGGCTGCTAATTCGCAACAATTTAGGTATAGGCATGATACATCTTCAAGGAAGGTAAATGAGGTAAGTGTGTCTAACCTTGAACATCAAATTTCTAACCTAACCTCCCTTGTGCAACAGCTAGCTCTTGGAAATACCCAGCAGGTGAAGGCTTGTGGAATTTGTGCTGCTCCTAATCACCCTACCGACATGTGCCCCACATTGCAAGATGACAATCATGAACACACCAATGCTGTAGGAGGATTCCCGGGACAGCCACAAAGGAAATATGATCCCTACTCAAATACTTATAATCCTGGATGGAGGGATCATCTTAACTTCAGATATGGCAATAAACCACAAAACTTCCAACAATTCCAACTTAAGCCATCAAACCAAGTACCACAAGCTCCTTCCACTTCAGGTATGTCTCTTGAGGAAATTGTTAAATCACTTGCCGTTAATACAAAACAATTTCAGGATGAGACAAAGCAGAGCATCCACAACTTGGAAAATCAGGTAAGCCAACTTGCTTCTTCTATAAACAGGTTAGAAACTCAAGGTAAGTTACCTTCTCAAACTATTACAAATCCAAAGCAAAGCGCTAATGCAATTACCTTGAGAAGTGGGACGAAATTGTAGGGATCAAATGAGAAAGGACACCGAACCAATCTTGAGAAAGAGACTGAGAAAGAGACTGCAACTCCAAGTCAGCAGAACAACCAGATTAAAGGATCCCTTGTTGAACCACCAAAAGTCATGACAACAGCACCTCCTTTCCCCTCTAGATTAGCGAAAACCAAGAATGAAGCTGAAGAAAAGGAGATTCTTGAAACTTTTCACAAAGTTGAGGTAAATATTCCTTTGCTGGATGCAATTAAGCAAGTACCTCGTTATGCTAAATTTCTCAAAGAATTGTGTACTAACAAAAGAAAGCTGAAAGGTAATGAAAAGATTAGTGTGGGTGAGAATGTTTCAGCTATTCTTCAGAAGAAGCTTCCTCCTAAATGTAAGGATCCAGGTATGTTTACTATTCCTTGCAAAATAGGTAATCTTGGAATCGCTAAAGCTATGTGTGATTTAGGAGCTTCAATCAATGTTATGCCTTTATCTGTTTATCAAAGCTTGAATGTTGGTTCCTTGAAGGAAACAGGTGTTATTGTTCAACTTGCTGATAGGTCCAATGTCTATCATGAGGGAGTCCTAGAAGATGTTTTAGTACAAGTTAATGGGTTGGTTTTCCCTGCAGATTTTTATGTGCTTGACATGGAGAATGATGATTCTCGTAATTCCTCAATGATATTATTAGGGAGACCATTTCTTAAGACATTTAGAACGAAAATTGATGTACATGACGGTAACCTCACTATGGAATTTGATGGTCAAGTGATTAAATTTAACATTTATGATGCCATGAAATATCCTAGTGATATCTCCCCTGTTTTTGTTGTGGATGTTATTGACCCATTAACACAGGCTACTTTTGATTTGATAGACGATGATGAGTTGAAAATTGTACTTAATAGGAGTCTTACTATTAATACATTGAAAACTCTTAAGGAGAAGCTTGTAATATCCTCTAATGTGCATGACATGATTTGGGAGTTGGAATCATTAAAACTTACCAGGTATGATGTGTCCTACATTAATTTACCCCCTTCTAACACAATACTTCTTCCCTCTATTGTACAGGCACCAAAGTTGGAATTAAAACCCTTACCCGAACATCTAAAGTACATCTTCTTAGGAGAAAATGAGACTCTTGCTGTGATAGTCTCTAACAAATTAAGTACTTTAGAAGAAGAAAAGTTGATTCGGGTGTTAAGAGAGTATAAAGAAGCCATTGGATGGTCCATAGCAAATATCAAAGGACTAAGCCCCTCCACATGCATGCATAAGATTTTAATGGAAGATAATTGCAAACCTTCAAGGGAAGTTCAGCGTCGTTTGAACCCGCCTATGATGGAGGTAGTTAAGAAAGAGATCTTGAAACTTCTTGATGTAGGTATGATCTATCCAATTTCCGATAGCAAATGGGTAAGTCCAATTCAAGTTGTTCCAAAGAAAACAGGCTTGACTGTGATTGAAAACTCTGATGGTGAGTTAATTCCTACTCGGGTTCAGAATGGTTGGAGGGTTTGTGTTGATTACAGAAAGTTAAATGCATCAACTAGAAAAGATCACTTCCCTCTTCCTTTTCTTGATCAGATGCTTGAACGTTTGGCTAGCCATTCTCACTATTGTTGTCTTGATGGTTATTCAGTTTTTCATCAAATTCCAGTGGCACCGGAAGATCAAGAGAAGACTACTTTCACTTGTCCATTCGGTACTTTTGCGTATCGAAGGATGCCTTTTGGGCTCTGCAATGCCTCAGCCACATTCCAAAGGTGTATGGTTAGTATATTTTCAGATTATGTGAAAAATATCATAGAGGTTTTCATGAATGACTTCACCGTCTATGGTAATTCTTTTGATTCATGTTTGACTAACCTTACAAAAGTGCTTCAAAGATGTATAGATAAGAACCTAGTGTTAAATTATGAAAAATGTCACTTTATGGTTGAACAGAGTCTCATTTTAGGTCATATTGTATCCTCTAAGGGGCTTGAAGTCGATAAAGCTAAGATAGAAGTGATTAAATCTTTACCTTACCCCATAAGTGTACGGGAAATTCGCTCTTTTCTTGGGAGTGCGAGATTCTATCGACGCTTCATCAAGGATTTTTCCAAAATTACTCAACCCCTATGTTGATTGCTGCAAAAAGAAGTGACATTTGAGTTCGATGAGGCCTGTAAGCACGCTTTTGACACATTGAGGGATAAGTTGACTTCTGCTCCAATCATCCAACCACCTGACTGGAACCTTTCCTCTGAAATTATGTGTGATGCGAGCAATTATGCAGTTGGAGCCGTTCTTGGCCAAAGAGTTGGAAGAGCTTCTCATGTCATTTATTATGCTTCCAGAACATTAGATAATGCTCAATGCAACTATTCCACAACGGAAAAAGAACTCTTGGCTGTTGTTTTTGCATTAGAAAAATTCAGATCATATTTACTTGGTACTAAGGTAATTGTTTACTCTGATCATGCAGCTCTCAAATACCTGCTCGCGAAGAAGGAGGCGAAACCAAGACTTATTCGATGGATACTCTTATTACAAGAGTTTGATCTGGAAATACGCGATAAGAAAGGCTCTGAAAACTTAGTTGCCGACCACCTCAGTAGAATACCTATCAGTGAAGGGTCAACACCAATACAAGATGATTTCCCATATGAGTATCTCTTTTCTATTCAAAAGACAATTCTGTGGTATGCCGATATTATCAACTATTTGGTTACTAAGACACTACCAAGTGATTTGTCTAGAGCTCAAAAAGATAAAATTAAAAGTGATGCTAAGTACTATGTATGGGATGATCCATATTTGTGGAAACATTGTGCTGATCAGATCATTAGAAGGTGTATTTCTCAAGACGATATTCCTTCTGTCTTGCAATTTTGTCACTCATATGCATGTGGTGGACATTTTGGCCCTAAGAGGACAGCTCAAAAGGTATTAGGATGCGGTTTGTTTTGGCCTACATTGTTTCGTGATTCTTTTATGTTTTGTAAGTCTTGTGAACGATGTCAAAAAATTGGCAACTTAGGACGTAGAGACCAAATGCCACTTACCCCTATTCTTGCATGTGAAATATTTGATATATGGGGTATTGACTTTATGGGTCCTTTTCCTCCTTCTTTCGGTAATGTTTACATCCTTCTTGTTGTGGATTATGTTTCAAAATGGGTGGAAGCCAAAGCAACCCGAACTAATGATGCCAAAGTTGTTGTGGATTTTGTTAAATCTCATATTTTTGCTAGGTTCGGGACACCAAAGGCTCTTATCAGTGATCGTGGTACACACTTTTGTAATAGAGTAGTGGAAACTCTACTAAAAAAATACAGGGTCACTTATCGCACTTCTACCACATACCACCCTCAAACCAATGGATTGGCAAAAGTTTCAAATCGAGAAATCAAGTCTATTCTGGAAAAAACCGTCAATCCAAGCAAGAAGGATTGGAGCACAAGACTTAAAGATGCATTATGGGCCTACCGAACAGCTTACAAGACCCCTATAGGTATGTCTCCTTACCGTTTGATATTTGGCAAACCGTGTCACCTCCCTGTAGAGCTGGAACATAGGGCGTACTGGGCTGTAAAACAATTTAACATGCGAATGAATGAGGTTGGTGAGCATAGAAAACTTCAATTACAAGAACTTGAGGAAATTCGAAGAGAAGCTTATGAGAGTACTAAAATCTACAAGGAAAAAACAAAGAATTTTCATGATCAAATGATTTCCCGAAAGAATTTTTCTATAGGTCAAAAAGTACTACTTTATCATTCTCGATTGAAGTTGTTCTTTGAAAAACTACAATCACGGTGGATTGGTCCTTTTGTTATCACTAACATATTTTCCCATGGTGCAGTTGAGATCGCAAGTCTTGAAACCGGTAAGAACTTCAAAGTCAATGGTCATCGCTTGAAACCTTTTTATGAAGGATTTCAAGTATGTAATATTGAAGAAACCAGTTTAACTCAACCCGAGTATTGCGATTAATTACAAGAACGTCTAGCCAAAGACGTTAAAGAAAGGCGCTTCATAGGAGGCAACCCATATCAATTTATTTTGTTTTAGTTTTCCTTTGATTTTTCTTTTTCTTTTGATTAGCTGCAGCAAGGGTATATATCATCAGATGACACTCTCTAGTGCTTAAGGGGAGAATTCCAATTACTCTACACTTCATACCAGGGAAGTACCAGTATTCATTTTCTCTTATTCTCTAATGTTCCTTGTGTTGTTAATTCCTCTTTAATTGTACTGAATTAAGAACAGTGAGGACACTGTTCAAGCTAAGTGTGGGGGAGAAGATAATAAAATATAGAGAATAGAGAACTGACTTATACTCTGAATGTTTGTCCTTAAGCAATTTTAAGCCAAATTTTTTCAACATTATCATGAAATCTGGAGATTGTACTAAATGTTATAATAAGCATCTACAAAATGTGAAATTGACTTGTTCAAATGCTTTACTCACCTACTGTTGTGATTAGAATACTTGGTTAAAATTAAGTAGTGAAATCTTTAAGAAACAAATTTACCTTATATTTAGCTTTAGAATTGGAAGTCTAAGAGTAAGTCGAGTCCCTAAGTGAAAAATAAACAAGTTTACTTCTAGGTTGTATTAGCAACTGTATACTCTTTGAAGTTGTTCTAAAAAAAAAAAAATCAAGCATAGCCATTACTCCAATGATTCAACTAATTGAGTTAAGAGTATTCAAACTTGAATGTTAGAGTGAGGAAGAGTCCATAGGGGTATCTCAAAACCCGGTCACTTGAGTGACGAGCTCGGGATGTGCCGACTCAATGAACTCACAATAACGATAAGGGCGAAAAAGGCAAAAGTTCATGAAAAGAAGCGGGCAAAAACCCGTCAAAATAGATGCTTGATTAAATCAAAAGAACAATGAATGGAAACATTCATTGAATTAAACAAGACTTATAATAGAAAGGGAGAAAATCTATGGAAAATGTTGATACTATATGCTTTTACTTTATGTTGCAAGGATTATATACTTGATAATATCCAATGAAGTTTAATTGGGTGTTTTTCCTTAGTGGATTAAGTATTTACTTTTGGAATAAAAATTCTTTTGCTAAACATGAGGATTAAAGTTTGTTTTGTTTAGATTAGCTATTAAATTTTGTCCATGGTAATTTGATCACATAAAACCAGTTTGGTTGAAGTAGTAGACATTAAAATTACAAGTCATGAATTATAAATGAACAGATGCTTGGAATGATGAAAAGAATTTTTTGTATAATCTATGACGGATTTCTCAATTGATTTGATTCATTTGCTTGAGGACAAGCAAGAGTTTAAGTGAAGGGGAATTTGATAGAGCCATTTTATACTCAATCTTTATAGTATGAAGTGTGTTAATTTATTATAGATTTTATAGAAATCATAAGGAAATGGTACTTAATTCTATTATGGTGATAAATCAGGTTAAATGGAGTCAAGGGTGCTAATTCAAGTAAATTAGAGAAGTCATCTACAACTTGGATCAAAAGCAAGGATTTACACCGCCGAAGGAAAGTACATGGGCGTGTAGTTGAAGTACACGGCCGTGTACTTAGTTTTGAAGCCACAGGAAACTACACGGTTGAAGTACACGACCGTGTATCTATTTTGAAGAATCCACGGGAAAATACACGGTTGAAGTACACGACCGTGTATCTGTCTAGAAGGAGGCACGTTTTGAAGCACGGCCATGGTTCAAACCGTGCTATACACTGCACAAGAAGGTGGAAATGTGGACTTCCAACAGAGAGAGACACGGCTCGTGATCTGGCCTTGGTGGAAACCGTGCTTGAAGCCATGGTCGAAGCCGTGGTGGAAGTTGAAATGGAAGACGTGCCAAGGATGAGAAATTGTGGAACATCAACCAGAGGATGGCACGGCTTGAGATCTGGCCGTGGTTGAAGCCATGGTACACACTGATCACGGATGAAGACTTGTAGATTACCCACAGAGGAAGGCACGGCTTGACCCACGACCATGTTGTAGGGCGTGCCAGGCGGACGATTATTTTCTTCTCGAGATTTATTTGAAAAAGGAAAGATATTTTCGTATCTTGTTAGCAAAAGATCACCTGCTATTCCTTTAACAATATAAATAGAACTAACCCTAGAGGGTTAGGGGGATCTTGGATCATCTTGGAGACAAGAAGGAAAGAAGGAGGTAGAGCAAGCAGCCGGGAACAGAGACTTGTTATGTTTTCACTTTTAATTTTCGTTTTTATGATGAACATGTATAGCTAAGTAGTTTTTCTAGCCAAAGGGTCATAGAAGTTTGATTCTCCACGAATTGTGAGATCTAATTGATTTATATTTAATCTATTCTTTGTTTTTGGATATCCATATATCTTCTGAACGTCTTGTCATTATTATTTTTGTTGATTGGTATGAATTAGAGCTCTTCTACTTAATTAGCAAGTTAATATATTGTCAACTAGCACGTCAAATCCGTAATTGTTTGATAGTTCTAGTCTCGGTGACACGATAACATGTTTGATTATAAAATAGATGATCGAATTCATGTTATGGAGATGTATGATCATGTTTAAATAGGTTATCTTATAATCTACTGGCATGAATTGGTAGTCTCTAGTTTTTAATGCTATTGATAGATTAAATCCTAAGAGCTTGTCTAGGGTTGTCTAATCGATAAGAGAAGTAATTAAAGAGCTTGTTTTGATTATCGAAGAAGTAAGGAGAGATAGGTTATTAGAGCTTGTTAATAACCATAACCAGTTTATCTAGAAATAAGGATAGAAGACATTTGCATCGATGATCAATTCCTAGAATTAAACTATCTTGATTCCTTTGGCTAGGCTTTTATCAATATTCGATTTTATTATCTTGTTTCAATATTATTTTGATTCACAAACAAAACCCCCATTTTTCTTTTCCTCTTTATTCGCTTTGAATAGAAATATATTTAACCAATCCCTGTGGATACGACGCTACTCACTACTATACGCAAATCATATCATTATCTAGGAGTAGGTTTTTATTGTTGTTGGATTCGACTCCCATCAGGCATCTAGAAGTAATCATGGTATTACTGAATCGCTAGGTGTGAACGAAGGGATTTGGTGATTATCGACACCTTGCCGGTTTCTAGTTTGGTATTTCCTTGAGGGTGTTGCTACGTGCATGGTCATGAGAGCGCTCGGTGCATGGTCACTTGAGCATCACATATTAAAGTAAAGATACTATGAATATCAAAGTGATAAGATAATTAAACTGGGTAGTGAGACTTGGGCATTGATGATGGCTTCGGAATCCCTAACTTAAGGTCAAGGGGGGCGTAAACCCTAGACTTCATGTTGGTTATCAGAAGACCATGTGAGATGTTGCATTTATGTGATTGCTCATGCATAGCATATGGTTGATAACTTGATTGCGATTGCTTGTGTTGTAGCAACACTAAGAGACTACACTCATATCTCACTAAGCTTATAGCTTACCCTCCCACAAATTCTATCTTGTAGGTTACAACTACCTAAACTTTCTTATGGGTCATCAAACTACAGTAAGCCTCTATTGTAAAGCTAAAAGATCATGGGTATTGTGAGAGAAAGCGGGGATTTAGAACATGAATTGGATTGCTAGACTTGAATTGTAGTAATGTAAAAGTTTATGTTAGACTCCACAAAGCTTTTATGTATCTATGTGAAATGGGACCTACTAATAACTATGTAAATAGGTAATTATCCAATATTCATGTTATATATATATTGTGAGAATTAGGATACATGAATGCCAGAGGCATTTGAATGTTATGATTTGATCGAACAAGTATAGTACTTGGATGGAGACACTTTGTGGTTGCCTAGCTAAGGTTGGGCAATTGTGGCGGGTTGTCACGCTGAGTGCTTAAGGAGGGGCATGGCAATTACTGTGTAAATGACAAAAGGAGGCATGTTAGGTCAAAATTGAGCTTATATACCCTGACCATAAAAAGACAAAATTATACCCCCCCCCCCCCCCCCCCCCCCCCCCCCCAGTTCTTTATAAAGATTTTTGTTCTTAAAAGTACCTGATTTTGGAAGAGTTCTAGATACTTCTTCCTCATGTTAAACTTGGGATACTATAGCTCGCCATATGTCCTTATTAGATAAGGACACGTTAAAGCTTTGGACCTTCTTTGATACCACTTAAACCTGCAAATCTTGTAAATCTCAATTCAATATAATCCATCCTTCAATCCTTTAAACAAGTTTAACATTTCATTCTTGATCAAATCTAATGCAGTGGAATATTTATAAAGTACTAACCTATTTTCTTCCAAAAAGTATCAACAGTCTCTCTCTCGATAAACATAAATTCCTCCTAAAATCTAATCGCCATAGTAATAGTGAAACTTTTCTTCTTCCCTCTCTTGTGTATTCACTCCCATTTTTTCTCTTTAGTTATCTATTCTCTTAGTACCTACATCTAAACAAAATAATCCCCGAAGGGTGAGCTAATGCCTAGTATACATAGCATAAGCACACATGCATAAATAAGCATGAACTTAATTCACATATATTATGCAAAACTTAAATAGCATGCAACCATTTCATGATATAATTAAGCCCATAAGCAACAATAGGATACTCATCACCCCTTAACACACTTTAACCCTTAAACCATGAACTGGTGATGAGAATTACTACTACAAGCCCCATACCCATGATTCCTTAAACTTTAAACATGATGATGAGAACTGCCACTATAGGCACCACATGTAAAGTCCTAAAATTTTTGAAAAACTATATGAAAATTAAAGAAAATAAGTAGAATAATAAATAATTCTAGTTCGGGGTAGCGAGAGGGACAATTTCGCAATATTAAAAAAAAAAACTTTGAGAAATGTATGAAAAAATTCAAATATTGCGACACATAAATATTATTTTAATAATTTGTAGTAATAATAGGTTTTAAAAATAAAATAATTAGAAGAAACAACCTTTATAAAGAAAAGAAGATAACGAACATAACAAATTGAATTATATGAAATATATTATCGAATAAGTTTAAGAAGCAAAGTAGTTGAAAAATATTCGTATATAGGTATATAAACGGATAAATAAAAATAATTGTAAGTCCTAACTTTAGTTCGAGTAAATTAAGTTAAAAGAATAAAAATCTTCGAAACATAAATTTCAAATAATATTAGGTTAAATAATGAAATTAATTTAAATTATGGATCTAAGAATTTTAAATGAAAATTTAGAGTAAATATTTATGTTTGAGATAATTAGATTAGCTTAAAGGTAAGCTTTCGTAATAAAATGCTAAAAATGAAAAATTTAAAGATATTCCCGTACATGAGCAAAATAATAAAATAGAGACATAATATAATATAATATCTCGTACGTGACCAAAATAATAAAATAGAGATATAATATAATATAATATAATATAATATACACATAGTTGTAATATAAAAAAAAAAAATCTGGAAACATTTGCCGCCGTCCCATCTGTCCATCATGATGTCAGGCACAACAGGCGGCAGCAGCGTAGCAGCTAATAGGTCCCATCCTATCCTCCCCCCACCGTTCTCCCCTTTTCTTTTCTTTTCTTCTTCTTCTTATTCCCTTCTATCTCCCTTTACTTTTCTTCTCTTTTCTTTTCTTTTCCTTCTTCTTCCTCTTCTCTTCTTCTTCTCCATCCGAGCTGCGTCTTCTTTGGCAACTCCAAGTCGCGTCCATCCGGCTCTTCTCCCACAACGTCAGGTAGTAGTCACGTCGTCTATTCCTTGTAGCTCCCCCATCCTTTACTTCTTCTTCTCATCTCTTACATCGGTCGGATTCCTAGCCTTCTCCTTCCTGTTTCTCTTCTTTTCCTTCTCGGCCAGCCACCGTACTCTTCTCTCTCACTCACTCCACATAACCACACCCTTCCCAAATCGAAGTCACAATCACCCAACCTAGTTCACCTAAGTCAGCCCTTGTTTTCCTCTTACACCCGTGCGACTTCTTCTACTTCCACCAATGAGGATAAAGTAGGTGAGGTTTAAGGAGTTAGGAGTAACCTGCTATAAAGCCACGTCAAGGGTTGAAGTTTAAGTTTAAAAGGGGGTTAGCTGACGATCCTATGAGTGCTGCTAGTGATTGGAGCTTCTGTCCATCCATGATCCTTAGGCTTGCATTTTTTTTTTCACTCCATGAATTCATACGTTAACGAAAGAAGCACTTTAAGAAAGCCGATGTCAAGAAACATCTCCTTCGCATTTAGGAAAGTTGATTCGTATTTGAGCATAATGTGGGTGTGTGTGTGAGGGAGAATAGCAGCAATGATAACAATGATTCAACAATGGCAGCAGGAGGTTACAGTGGGAAAGGAGAGAAAGGAGAAAGTAGAAGGTAAGAGAAGAGAAGAAAAAGGAGTTGGCAAGAGAAGAAGGAAAAGAATGGGAAATTAGATGTAAATGGGGGTGTGTGGGTATGTGTAAATGTGTATGGAAGGTGTGTAGGGAGTGCGGGTATGTGTGTATGTGTATGTGATAGTGTGTGGTGTGTGAAGTTATGTGTGTATGCATATGGAAGGTGTGGAATGTGCAATTATGTCTATATGTGCATGTGATGGTATGTGGTATGTACAAAGATGTGTGTATGTGTATGTGATAGTGTGTGGTGTGTGAGGGTGTGTATGTATGTATAGGGAAGGAAGAGCCGAGTGTGTAGTGTGTATGTGTGTGTGATGGTATGTGGTGTGTGAGGGTGTGTGTGTATGTCTAGGGAAGGAGGAGCTGAGTGTGTAGTGTGTGTGAGTATGTGCGTATGTGCATGAGGTGATGTGGGGTGTGCGGTATGTGTGTGTATATGGATGGTGTGTGGTAGGTGCGGTTTGTGTGTGTGTGCATGGATGGTGTGGTATGTGAGGGTGTGTGTGTACGTGTATGGAAGGTGTGAGGTGTGGAGTATGTGTATAGGTTTATAGAAGGTGTGTAGTGTATGCGGTATAGTTGTGTGTATGGAAGGTGGGTAGTGTGTGTGGAGTATGTAGGTATGTACGTATTGTTGGTGTGAGGAATAAGTGGAGTATGTGCGTATGTGTATGTCGATGGTGTGAGACATGTGTGGAGTATGTGTGTATGTATGCACTAGTGGTATGTGTGTGTATAATGTGCCTAAAACCAAGATTAAGCACATGCAAAATCAACTTGAAAGACAATTAGACAATGTCAATCAAACTAGCTTCCAAATGGCATCAATTCTTAATGTTTATAACCAATTCTTCAAATGAGGATGTGATCAATCTTAAGTATCAAAATTTGATAGCTCTAATACCAAAAGATGATGTGCTCAAAAGGGGTTTTAAGCACATGTAAATGAACCAATTAAGAATCACTAAAAGGACAAGATCAAATCGGTTCTAAAAGGGTATCAAAAGTTACGTGAACCCTAAGTGTGTAAGTTGATCTGAATGCTAAGCTTCAAGGAAATAAAATCACAATGATGAAATCCTCAATTGAAAACATTAAACACACTTAACATCCCACGAGATTATTACACAAAAACAACAAGAACAAAGCTGTGATCCACTTTCCCAACAAAGCTAATCCACTGTTCAAAATGAAGCAAAAATTGATGGTAATAACAAGTGCTAAAACCAATCAATCTTATAACATAATGAAAAAATTACAAATGTAATCAAATCTGACTAAGAACAATCCAATTCAACCCTAGATATAACTCACTAGTGATGAAAAGGAAATTACAACAAAGAGAACTTGATATTACTTACAAATTCACTTTGAGGCCACTCGCTATAATCTCAATTTTGGTATTGAAATTGATAAGAGCAATTTTGGAATTAGGAAACCCTAACCCTCAACACGTGAAGTGTTTTTTTTTTTTTTTTTTGAAAAATTATCAAAAGTCCCACAAAACCCTACTTAAGCAGGTATTTATACTTGCTCCTTTTAGGGTTAAAAAGTTCTCAAAATTACAACTATGCTACTTTAGAGTGGCCGGTCCTAAAGACATAATTACAAGCAAATGAAAGTGTCCTAAAAGCTTACACATAAATAATCCAAAGAAATAATTACAAATAAAAAATAATAAGAATCCTCAAAGAGCCAATGCATCAAGGCAATGTTGATCACAGCGGGCCAGTGGATGAGAATCTAATGATGTCCTTAAGTGATCAACAATGAGATTCATTTGGCATCCCATAGGGAAATATCATTGTACTTGTAAGATTATCACTCAAATATTTATTAGATAAAAAAAAAAAGAAACAAGAGTAAATATGAGTGATTTGGATCATAATCCAAATCAAGTTCTATAGCCATCTAGGTCGCTGGAAAAATTCCCATCAGTGTACATGTGGACTTGAGGAGAAAAGAGGATAGCAAAGTGCAGTTGTGTGTGTGTGTAACTAGGTGTATGGTATGATTGTGTGTATGTATGTGTAGGTGTGTGTACGTGGTGTGTGGGAATGGTTGGTGTACGTATGGTAATGGAAGCGTGAGTGAGAATGAAAACTAGTAGAAAGGATGGGAAACCCTATAGGTAGAGATGTCAACAAAGGAGAAAAGAAAGAAGGTGATAAAAAACCTTTAAGGACTACTAAATCCTACGGGTTGTCCTATAAGTAGTTCATTGGAAGATATTAGAGACAAATGGAGAAATGAAAGGTTCAAAGATGCTTCATATAAAGGAGAGGCATTTATGTTGGTGTAGATGGTGAAGGGAATGATTTGAGCAATGTCCAAGATGATGGCTTGGGGGATATTTGGAATGAAATAAATTTCACAATAAAATGTTCAAAGGATGTTAAGGAAGATCATTCTTGGCCAAATACCCTAATGTAGGACCTTTAGTTGTCCTTTCTAAGGGTATCTTGCATACGGAAGAAGGAATTTCGAATTTGGCAGGTCGAAGATGATTCATTGCTTGACTTCTACACAAGGAAAGCAGACAATCGATCACAGCAACTTGAGGTGTTGGAAGCAATGATTCGTAGGAAATTCGTTCCTTTTGGAACCCTGTATCGAAATCACGTTGAAGAAATGTTCAATGTTCGAATCTTGTTTGCCCAAAGTTCCTTAAGGAGGAGACTTTACGCTTTGCCATCAAACGCATAACAAGCGGATTACACATATCAGGTGCTAGGAAACTACCAAGGTTAAGTGGAGATGCTACCTTCTATGGTTTGGTTGAGGAAACATTGCAGAAGAACATTGATTTCAAGAGGGAAGTACAGAGGTTACCCGCTGGAATCGCTCGACTATGGCTAGGACTACGACGACCCTAAACAAGTGAGTGGGAAACTTAATGATATGCTACGATGTTATGTTGTGTCTTGATATACTATATATGTGAATTCATTACTTTGTTGTAGTTACAATTGAATGTGATTTGTGTTAAGTTGAGTTATATAGTGGGGTTAATTGAGTTTAGGAAAGAAGTTAAAAAGAAATTGGTAATTAAATAGGTTAAAGGCGAATATTGTTTAAAGGATGTAGAGAATAGAATGGACTGAGGGTTTAGATGTCATCACCTTAATGATAGCACTCCGCACTATATTGCCAGTGCTATTACCATAGGCCTAACTCATGATTCAAAATTGTATTCTTCAAACTAAACCAAAATATAGAAACTTAGCTTTTCCTCATATAGCTACCGAGTAGGTATGCATAGCTGGAATAGGATATATAAATATCATTATGTATACATATCAGAGTTTACTTTTGAATATGTACATATGCTTAGGTAAATGTATTTTCCTATTATATCTATATAATACACTCATTAACATAACCATACAAATCATGAGTGTAACTTTGATTTTACAACTTAACAATCCTATTTTCTTATCCTCTTAAGTACGTAAAGGAAGGTGTCTAGTAAATTATTCTTTAATTAAAGATATGTTACGAACCTATATGTATGTGTGTGTATATATATATTATACATAGGTGTATTGATGACTTAGAAGGAATATACGAGACGACTTTGTTGGCTCTCAGAAGTGTGTATAATTGAGCACTTAAGAAGTGCAATGACACGGAGGTGTCACAAATGATGATCGTAAATCAATCTCGAGCGGTTGATTTGACATTTAAGATAAATGGCACAAAAGTGTCAAGTTAACTGAAACCTGATGTATAGTTGGATAGTTTACATTTCCTTATTTATTCTATGATGTGAAATGCATGATCTTGCTGCTTGTGGTACGTGTGAAAATGAGTTGTAGTAGATTGTCATGGGACTTCATTAGGTCCCTATGAACTGTTCTTGGTAGTTACTTCATTACCTTGAATGATAATTGGTTACGATTATATATGTCAATTGGTCACTTCGAATCAATTAATTAAAGAAATTGACTCGATTAAAACTTAACATGCATTTCCACAAGACATTACACGAGATTGAAGGCCATCACTGCTACAAGATGTGCTAGAAGTGATCAGAGGATCGTTGTTCTACCAAATGCGAGCTAAGTGATTAGGGGATTGTCGCACCTTAACGGTTCCGAGTCCGGCCTATCTCTTGAGGGTATAATGCTCGGTGTATTGAGGCACTTGAGCCTTAAACATTAAAGCTAAGACACAACTTAAATGAGTGATAAGAGTAATGAAGATGTGAGTAAAACCTGGGCACTGATGGTGGCTTCAAAATCCCTAACCTAAGGTCAAGGGGGCATAATCCCTAGATTTCACGTCGGGTACCGGAAGATCACGTGAGATGCTGCATTCTTATGGTTGTTCATGCATAGCATATGTTTTGATAACTTGATTTGAATTTGCTTATGTGTAGTACACAATTGTGTTTGGAACCATTTACTTTAGCATGCCCTCGGTGTACGGTCATGTAGAGTATCTGTGTGCCTTTACGTGAATTTTCACATTTTGGCATGCCTAGGTATACAGTCATGTCATTGTCCATGTACCTTTCTATTCATTTTTTATCCTCAACATGCCATATAACATGGGCATGTAACCTAGCTGTGTACATTTATACACATTCCAGCACGGGCAAGTACATGGGTCCGTACTTGATCATATTTCCTATTGTTCTTCATAAACCCTAATTTCTTTCTCTCAATTAGTTCCAATTCCAAAATCCTTTGATCCTATGTTTAATTTAATCCTAATACTTACAATCTCTAATCGAATTACATAGATTAGATTATTTACTTCTCAAATCTCATGAATCAAATCTTTAATCGATTGATTTCCGTGCTCGTTCTATTCCTTCCTCAATCTAATTTTTGATGCAATCATGTAGCAATAATCACTTTAATCTCAATTTCTATACTCACGACTACTATTTCAATTATAGAAATCCTTACACCTTGTTTAATTAGATTGAACGTTGATGAATTCCTCTTAGTCGCGTCTGTATTCTCTAAAGAGTGTTTTCCTTTTCTTTTGTGTTGTTACTGTGTAAATGACAAAAGGAAGCACATTAGGTCAAAAGTGAGCTTATATACCCTAACCATAAAAAGACAAAATTAACCCCCCAGTTCTTATGAAATTCCGTTTTTGACCTTTGCCCTCCTTTATAATTTATATTAAATAAAATTTTAATTTGAGTGATTACAATAACTCATCTAAGTAAAGGTTTTTATTGGATAGTCTCCTTAACTTCCCTAGAAAAATTTGTGAACAAGGCTATAATACCATTTCTATGCTAAGATGATAGTCTATGTGTTAAATGACATATAAATGCTATATCATATGATATAACATATGTTTATAATCTATTATAACATTTGTGATATCACATATGTCATATCATATTTTATATAACATATATGTTATAAAAATGGTATAATATATGCTATTTACGTTATGTTATGATATAACATATATTATATAGGTATGTTAGTTATATAAAACATATCTATATGTTATATAACATATATATGCTATATAACATATGTTATATATGTGATATCTAATAGCATATATTATATATTTGTAACATATGTTATAACTTATGTTATATAACAATGTTATATCTATATAACATGTCATAATAGATGTAATGTAATAGATATACCTATACTTGTATAACATAGGCTATAATATTTTCTATAACATATATAATAGAGATATCTTAGATCTATCATGCCCAAAAGGGGGATTAGAAGTTTCCGCTAAAAATTATCATGGCACGTGTGCACCCGTTACACGATAACCGTTTTACGAGTCAAAGATCGTAAGACTTTAAATAATTAATTACATTTATGAATAATCATATTACATATAATCATACTAAAAATATAACTATGTATTACATGTCCCACAATCAACCAAAATCGCAGAAAGTCGGAATTCCCTACCAATCAGTAAATGGAATAATACCCTAAGTCTCATCAATTCATATTTTACATCAAGGTCCTAAATGTGACATTTCATTTAAATAGTCTAACATTCACAATTCTTACTTCATTGTTCTTGGCTTCCAAAATCTCTCGATACTTTACATCTTATCCCATCCCAAACTTTCATAATCTTTACCTGCAAAACGTTCTATTGAGGGGTGAGTACACTACAGCTCAGTGAACGAAAGTGCAATACTCTCAATGTTACACACGCACAAGCAATTTCAAATCAAGTTATCAAATCATATGCTATGCATGAGCAACCATATGAATGCAACATCTCATACGACCTTCCGATAACCAACGTAGAGTCTAGGGTTTACGCCCTCCTTGACCTTGGGTTGGGGATTCCGAAGCCACCATCAGTGCCTAGGTCTCATTATCTGGCTTATTTATCTTATCACTTTGATAATTATAATATCTTTACTTCAATACTGAATGCACTCGTGTCTTTGCATAGTCAGACTAACAACTTCAAGGACCGACCGGACTCGGAACCATCAAGGTACGACAATCCCCTAATCACTTAGCTCGCACTTGGCGAAACAATAATCCTCTTATTACTTTTGACAAGCCCTACAATAGTGATGACCTTCAATCTCATGCAATGTCTCGTATAATGCATGTCTAGTTTTATTTGAGTCCGATCATTTAATTAATTGGTTCAAGATGATCAAACAATAGAAAATCACAGGCCAATCCACATTCAGGGTAATAAAGTAAACTAACGAGCCTTTAAAGAATACAATTTCAATGACAAACATTAAGGACCCAATCAATCCCATAAGCAAAAACCATTACACTTCATATTTGCATTTACCGTAATAAGAAGAGATCATACATTTCACATCATAGATAAGATAAGGAAAGCCAAGCCGACCGAATGGAATGATCAAGTTAGGCACAAAATTTTAGCTAAATAATAGTGTAATCTAGTTCAAATCTCTTTGACTGTTAATCAACCACTCTGGTTCGACTTATAGTTCTCATTCTTTGACACATCTATGTCATTTCACTTACCATTAAATCAATCACTTGGGATTGACTTACAATTGTCAGTCTTTGACACCCTTGTGTCATCTCACCCCTCAATTGCTCAATTTTACATATAGTCAAGAGTCAAATAGGGTAGCTACATATGTATCCCTTCCAAGTCCTCAAGTGCCTATGTATATAAGAAAATATAAATATATATATATAGATTTATAAATGTGTTTTTAACTAAAGGATAAGTTTGTTAAATATTTTTCCTCGTGTACTCAAGAGAGGTAAGAGGATAAAATTGTTGCATTGAAAAGTAAAGACTTTCATTTATGATTGTATAATTATAGGTATTAATGTAACTTATATAGGTATAGTAGGAAAATCGATTGTCCAAGCATATATATATACATATTCGGAGTTAGATCATTATATGTGTACATAATGATACATAATTTGTCCAATACGTCTATACATAAACACCCATTATACATATATACTTAGAAAAGTTAAGTTTACATGTATTAATTTATTTTAAGAAACCTAAGCTAAATTTTGATATTACATCCATAATGTTAGCATTAGCAAACTAGGGTAAGGTGTTATCTACCCATAATCCATTCTAATATTCATATCGTTACTCTCGTATTTATCCATAATTTACCTAATTACTGGTTTCTTCATATGATTTCCTTCCTAACTTCTTTACCTTATGGTTAGCTAAGGAAATAATAAAATCGCCACAATTGCAATCACAAACAAACAAGGAAAGACACATGTGCAATATGTCAGGTTTCAACACAACATATTAAACCAATCACAACATTGTAGCATATCAGTAAGTTTCCCACTCACATGTTTATGATCTTCATAATCCTAATTTTCATTAAGTGATTCCGACCTGTGGTATCTTCACCAAACATAGTATCGAAGGATTAGCTACAATGACTCCATGCAATTTCCATTGGATTTCTCGATCTCTCGTTAACTCCTATTTTTTCTCAAATTCCCCAATGCCTTTTCTCTACACTGACATATACAATCATTTCACCGACGGCATGTACGCACTTCCAAGACTTCTTTTTTATAACTTGATTACTTGATCAAGCTGCTCAAGTCATCACTACTACATCAATGACACCTCTTTTCCTATTCAATTTCACATACAGACACACTTGCTTTCTTTATGAAATTCCCTTTTCCTCCTCGGCTTCATCGTCTTATTCCGTCTTCTCTCTTTTCTCTTATTATTCTCCTTTTTGGAATTTCCTAAATTCACTTTTCCTCTACATGTAGCAACTTTGAACCTTTCATTTATCAATTTATCTCTAATATCTTCTAACGAACTACTTGTAAGACAGACCGTAAGGTTAGCAATTGCTAAAGGTTTTGTATCACCTTCTTTCTTCTCTCCTTTGTTGACATCTCTACCAACATAGCTTCCCATCCTCTCTACCGGTCTTCATCTTCACTCACTCTTGCATCACTACACGCACCGGCCATCCTTTACACACACACATGCCCACCTCCAACATAATAACGTCATACATACACATACACACAAGTTTCACCTATACACATATACAAGATCAATACTCTCTTAACTTCATCTTTTGGCTCTTCTTCCCTTTTCCTCACCCTTTTTTCGTCTTCAATTCTCGCTTTCTCCATCTTCCAACTTTTCTTCTTTCTCTCTCCTTATTCTCTTCTTCCTCTTGGCTCCTTTACCTATAACTTTCCCCCTTGCTCCCTTGCTAGACTCCCTTTAACCCTCGGACTTCTCCAATTTCTCACTTCTTCTTCTCATTTCTTTTCACTCTTCTCTAGCCTACATTTATGTATGTATATATTTCAAACCTTTCCTTCTAATCCTCCATGCTTTTTCTTCTTCCTAGACATCTTCCATTTCTCATTTCTTGTTCTTCATTTCCCAATCCTTTTTCCTCAATTCTTTTCCCTCTTCTACTTCATATCTCCTACACACTGAACACTGCATACACACCGTACACACACACCTACACATACGCGCACACAAACACAAACACACACAGCTGCACTTTGCAACCCTCTCTTCTCTTCTCTCACACACATAATCTCCTCAATTGGACGTCTCTATTTCCTTATTTCTTCTTTTTTTTTGTTTCAACATCCAACCGCTCCCTTTCAATCTCTTATCGTCCTCTCCACCTTACATTTATTTATAATTTTTCTTAGTTGGAACACCAAATCACACACACACATTCTCTTATTACTCGCCATGGATTTCTATTGCCATTAGCTCTCTCCTTCTCGTTTTTCATCTTCCCCAACTAGACTCCTTTCATTCCTTTGCTTCTAGATGCTTAAACATTGTCATTGGGACTAGATCACGTTGGACACTTTTCTTGTTGGGACATCATGAGTCTTCTTGTCGTTCATTGTTGTTGCTATTGCTGTTCTCCTTCACACACATACACACGCACACGGCTATACATTGTTGTTGCTGTTCTCCTTTCCTCACACACACACACGTATATGGCTACACGCCGATGTTGCTATTCTCTTTTCCTCACACACATACACACGCACACGGCTACACACCGCTGTTGTTGTTCTCCTTTCTTCCCCCGTCTTAACCACCCACTACCATAGCAACTAAGCCCCATCTTTCCTTACTCCTTTCCTCTTCTTCCTCGCTGTCCAACATATGCCTGTACACACACACACACACACACACACACACATAATATATATATATATCTTTCCCTTCCTCCCATTTCCCCACTTCTTCTTCTCACCTAGAACGTTGCTGAAACTTTCGCTTAGAGCTTTGGATGATCTATAATGTTAGAAAAGTTAAGTTTACATGTATTAATTTATTTTAAGAAACCTAAGCTAAATTTTGATATTACATCCATAATGTTAGCATTAGCAAACTAGGGTAAGGTGTTATCTACCCATAATCCATTCTAATATTCATATCGTTACTCTCGTATTTATCCATAATTTACCTAATTACTGGTTTCTTCATATGATTTCCTTCCTAACTTCTTTACCTTATGGTTAGCTAAGGAAATAATAAAATCGCCACAATTGCAATCACAAACAAACAAGGAAAGACACATGTGCAATATGTCAGGTTTCAACACAACATATTAAACCAATCACAACATTGTAGCATATCAGTAAGTTTCCCACTCACATGTTTATGATCTTCATAATCCT
This sequence comes from Laguncularia racemosa, assembly GCA_037954665.1. Lineage (NCBI taxonomy): Eukaryota > Viridiplantae > Streptophyta > Magnoliopsida > Myrtales > Combretaceae > Laguncularia > Laguncularia racemosa. The sequence continues at coordinate 191,397 of JBBMOL010000483.1, read as the reverse complement.
AATTTTCATTAAGTGATTCCGACCTGTGGTATCTTCACCAAACATAGTATCGAAGGATTAGCTACAATGACTCCATGCAATTTCCATTGGATTTCTCGATCTCTCGTTAACTCCTATTTTTTCTCAAATTCCCCAATGCCTTTTCTCTACACTGACATATACAATCATTTCACCGACGGCATGTACGCACTTCCAAGACTTCTTTTTTATAACTTGATTACTTGATCAAGCTGCTCAAGTCATCACTACTACATCAATGACACCTCTTTTCCTATTCAATTTCACATACAGACACACTTGCTTTCTTTATGAAATTCCCTTTTCCTCCTCGGCTTCATCGTCTTATTCCGTCTTCTCTCTTTTCTCTTATTATTCTCCTTTTTGGAATTTCCTAAATTCACTTTTCCTCTACATGTAGCAACTTTGAACCTTTCATTTATCAATTTATCTCTAATATCTTCTAACGAACTACTTGTAAGACAGACCGTAAGGTTAGCAATTGCTAAGGTTTTGTATCACCTTCTTTCTTCTCTCCTTTGTTGACATCTCTACCAACATAGCTTCCCATCCTCTCTACCGGTCTTCATCTTCACTCACTCTTGCATCACTACACGCACCGGCCATCCTTTACACACACACATGCCCACCTCCAACATAATAACGTCATACATACACATACACACAAGTTTCACCTATACACATATACAAGATCAATACTCTCTTAACTTCATCTTTTGGCTCTTCTTCCCTTTTCCTCACCCTTTTTTCGTCTTCAATTCTCGCTTTCTCCATCTTCCAACTTTTCTTCTTTCTCTCTCCTTATTCTCTTCTTCCTCTTGGCTCCTTTACCTATAACTTTCCCCCTTGCTCCCTTGCTAGACTCCCTTTAACCCTCGGACTTCTCCAATTTCTCACTTCTTCTTCTCATTTCTTTTCACTCTTCTCTAGCCTACATTTATGTATGTATATATTTCAAACCTTTCCTTCTAATCCTCCATGCTTTTTCTTCTTCCTAGACATCTTCCATTTCTCATTTCTTGTTCTTCATTTCCCAATCCTTTTTCCTCAATTCTTTTCCCTCTTCTACTTCATATCTCCTACACACTGAACACTGCATACACACCGTACACACACACCTACACATACGCGCACACAAACACAAACACACACAGCTGCACTTTGCAACCCTCTCTTCTCTTCTCTCACACACATAATCTCCTCAATTGGACGTCTCTATTTCCTTATTTCTTCTTTTTTTTTGTTTCAACATCCAACCGCTCCCTTTCAATCTCTTATCGTCCTCTCCACCTTACATTTATTTATAATTTTTCTTAGTTGGAACACCAAATCACACACACACATTCTCTTATTACTCGCCATGGATTTCTATTGCCATTAGCTCTCTCCTTCTCGTTTTTCATCTTCCCCAACTAGACTCCTTTCATTCCTTTGCTTCTAGATGCTTAAACATTGTCATTGGGACTAGATCACGTTGGACACTTTTCTTGTTGGGACATCATGAGTCTTCTTGTCGTTCATTGTTGTTGCTATTGCTGTTCTCCTTCACACACATACACACGCACACGGCTATACATTGTTGTTGCTGTTCTCCTTTCCTCACACACACACACGTATATGGCTACACGCCGATGTTGCTATTCTCTTTTCCTCACACACATACACACGCACACGGCTACACACCGCTGTTGTTGTTCTCCTTTCTTCCCCCGTCTTAACCACCCACTACCATAGCAACTAAGCCCCATCTTTCCTTACTCCTTTCCTCTTCTTCCTCGCTGTCCAACATATGCCTGTACACACACACACACACACACACACACACAATATATATATATATATATCTTTCCCTTCCTCCCATTTCCCCACTTCTTCTTCTCACCTAGAACGTTGCTGAAACTTTCGCTTAGAGCTTTGGATGATCACCTCGTCGAACAAGAAAAGTGAGAAGAAAAAAAAAGAAGACAGAAGAACACGGGAAGGACTTCATACCAGCCGACTACTCCTCATCGTCTATACGTACATATATATATATACAACAATTTTAAATGCTAGACCTTACCGGACACTTAGACTCAACCTTTGCCCACTTCATGACACAAGAAAAATAAAGTAATGCCTACAACTCTCACCTTCTCTTTGGATGTATGCACCATCTTCTGGTCAACATACTCCTCAAGAACAGCCACCTCCCTACGGATGACGACAAAAATTCACCGGAGCTAGCGTCCTTAGAGTTTACTGTGGAGAACCCATCGTCCATCCGCAAAGGGTTCATTAGACCACCCACACAGACGAGATCATTATCATTGAAGTCATTAGCAAGGGTCCTTCATTCAAAGGTTTCGTCGGTGGAAGTAGATGAAGTCGCGACAGGTGTAAGAGAGGAAGCAACGGACTACATCACGTGGATTGAGTTGTGGTGATTTCGGTTTGGAAAGGGTGTGGTTGTATAGAGAGAGGGAAGTCCGTTATGGTCCAAGAGAGATGTGAAGAAGAGTAGAAGGAAGGAAGAGAAGAAGATGGGAAACGAAGAATCAAGGTCGATTGGGAGAAGATGAGGAAGGACGATGCAACCGGTAGAAGAAGAAGAAGAAGGGAAGGAAGAGGGAGCAGGGGACGAGTGATAGAGGGGATGGGCGACATGACTAATAGCAGCCGATGGGATGGAGGCTGGCTGATGTGATCTTGCTGTTGCTCTGTTGTAGAAGGGAAGGGTTGAAACAAGACATGTGATTTGATTTATTTTTTTTTTACATATACATTTAAAGCTAAGTTACTCTTAATGGTTTGTTATAAATTCCTACGTATTTTATTAAATTAGCATATTAAATTGATTAAATTTCCATCATTACAAAATCTCTATTAGCATATAAACCATAATACAACATATGTTATAACAAATATATGTTTTTTTCTTGGAGAGATTTTATCTTTTCTTGCATAGGTTGTTGTTTCAACTGTTCCTCTAATCTTTTACTATTTATTTCTTCTTTAAGATAGCTAATATGTCTAATCTTTTTTTCTACTTACTTTGCTTTCTTGTGGTAAATTTACTTCTCTTTCTTTAATTAGATTCATAAAGGAGAATTTTATCTTTTTTTTCCTTTAAGTATTTTTCAATCCTTGGGCTAATATTTCAAAGGGATATAACAAAGTAATAAAGGGTATTCCTAATATAATTGCTTTGCTAGTATTTTTTTTTTTTTTTTACTAAAATGAAGGTAATCTTTAAATTTACACTATCTTATACTATTTTAACTTGTGATAACTTATAATTAACATTTAGTTTACATCCTCTAGTTGAAAATAATCTCCCTAAAATCTTTTCATAGTATGGAGTAGGATTAATCTCTCTTGAATACAATTATGATGTGCTTGTGAATCTAATAGAACTATGCAATTTATCTTAAAATCAACCTTAATAACCATTGTTACTTTAATATGCCACATTTGTATGTTTATCACACTTATTAAGTTAATATATTCCTCATCCCTCTTCTTCCTTTACATAAGGTTCAATCTCACTTTTTTCCCTTAGTTTAGCTTTTATCATAATGTTTTTGCCTTTGAATTTAACATAATTCTACTTTAATATTTTCTAAGCAACACTTTGAGTTTTCATCTTCTAAATTATCATATTCTTCTTCTATCTCATAGATTTATTTTTTGGATTCATCATTTTACTATTTTTTATATTTCTTCTTTCATATCATCTTGTAATTCTAAAGCATTAACTTTTTTGTTTTTGAAACAATTAGCTGCTATATGTCCATTTTCCTAAACTTATAACATCCTATCATTTTAGACTTCTTAAAAGGTTTTCCTTTGAGTTTATATCTCTTATTCTGGTTTTTATGAAATTTTCTACCATAATTGCTATATTTAAAATGTTTCTTCATTTTCTTTTGTGTTTTTTTTTTTTGTTTTTTGGTTAAGGGGTTAAAATCTTTTCATATCCATATTGATATTAGAAATTTCCTAATTCATTTCAAATTCCTCTTTATTCATTTTGTATTCTAGCCTTTAATTTCGTATCATTATATATAATACATATATTATATATTTGTAACATATGTTATTAACAATGTTAATAACATTTGACATATGATATATGTTATATAACTATATATCACATGTTATAATATATGTTATATGCTATAAAAACATAACATATGTTATATCATATGATATAACATATGATAATGGATATATATTATATCATGTGTTATAATTTGATATATAACATATGAGATAACACATACAATATTGTTACATATCATTGTATGTGTTATATCATATGTTATATATCAAATGATATGTTATAACATATGTTATATAACAAATATACCTATATAACATATATTGCATTTGTTGTAACATATGTAATATCAAATGTTATGATATAACATTGCTATAACCTATATCTATTATATATCATATTATGTTATATAACATACGTTATATCTCTATAACATATGCTATACTTGTTATAACGTATAAGATATGTTTTGCCAGTTATATGTTATAACATATATTACAACATGTAACATATATCAAATGTCATATGTTATTAACATTGTTAATAATAGATAAATTTGTTATAATGTTGTTTCAGTTACATGTTATAACATATATCATATATTATATGTTGCTAACAATGTTAATAATAGATATATCTATTATAACATATGTTATATCGGTTATATCATAATATATGTTACAAATATATAACTTATGTTTTCATATGACATATGCTATCATAGCAATGGTTATACAAATGTTACATAACATATGTTATTACATTATATAACAGTGTTGTATTATATTGTTATAATAAATATAAGATATATGTTATATGTAGTAACATATGTTATAACCCGTTTATATTATACAGATAAAAACATATGTTATATCGGTTATATCATAATATATGTTACAAATATATAACTTATGTTTTCATATGACATATGCTATCATAGCAATGGTTATACAAATGTTACATAACATATGTTATTACATTATATAACAGTGTTGTATTATATTGTTATAATAAATATAAGATATATGTTATATGTAGTAACATATGTTATAACCCGTTTATATTATACAGATAAAAACATATGTTATACTTATTATATAATATATTTGTAATAATGATGTTTATTTGTTATATAACATATGATATATCTTATGTTAAATCTATATAACATATGTTTTATATCATATGTCATATTTAATAGATATATGTTATATCATATGTTATAACAATCAAATGCCAATAGAAGAAATGCATTGTTAGAATATGAGCTTGTGGTGGAATAGTACCTAAGTGGGTGAGTTTAGGATGGATAGGCAAACTATATCATGAGAAAATCAAAATGAGTATTTAATAATGACCATGGTGTTAAGCAAGAATATATTTTAATTTCTTTTGAAATAAATGTCATAAAGATAAAAATTCTCTCCTAATATATGGTATACCCAATCGGTTATTTTAAGAACTCAATAGCATTCTCTAAATAGCTAGAAATTCTATAAGATCATTTCTTTGATTATCCATTATAAGGAAATGATTTGAAAATCAATAACAAAACTTGTTTATTTTATTTCTATAGAATTTTGCTCTTTGTCTAAGTCGGTAAAATTTCTCTTTCTTTTCAAAAATTAAATAATGTGTATGAAAATGTACTTGTTCAAATAATTCTTCTCTATGTAGTATTAAGAATTCTTCTAGATACTAAATTTCGTATTCTATATACAATATCTTAGAAAGTATTTCCTTTAAGATTCTTTCTTGTTCGTTTATATAATCATGTAAATATAACATTATTTATCTTGATAAACTGCTCATCTTAATGTTTTGATAAAGAACCTACATTGAATAATCCTTCTTTCTCAACTTTATATTTCACAATGGTATGAAAAAAGTGTTTCTTGATTTAATTCTCTAGTGGCTACATTATTCTCTAGAAAATCTATTCTATCTTGATGTTTTCTAATTATAGTTATAATGCCTCAAATGGAATTTTTATAGTATTCTACATATGCTTTTAATAGATTCATTTATAAAGATATGAATATGGGATAAATTTCGATAAAAATAGAATTTGCAATAAAATGTGATTACAAATATGACAATTAAATAAAGGAAAATAACATCAAATATTATTACATGGCGAGCCTTATCTGGTAAGGATACCATTCAAGCCTGTAACCTGTAATACCTAACATTCATCAATTCAATAATTTCCATACTTCAAACATATTACCAGTGCATCTTAAGCCACTCTTCAAATGTTTATTATAATTCATAATAGATCATTCATAGTCAAAATCTAAAATAATTTAACTTTTAGAAATCATTAATCTATTATCTTCCAAAGAAAATAATCATTATTACAACTAGAGAAATCAATTTCCTATTTTCACTTAATCACCATAGTAATAATACAAGTTTTCATCCTCCCTCTCCTATACATTCACTCTTAGATCCTTTTCATGGGTAATGTTTCCCTCTATGCTTGCATCTTAAAAAAAAAAAATCCCTAAGGGGTGAGTTAATGCCTAGTACATATAATAGTAAACATATACACATGAACTTAAATCGCATACATATATGCAAATCTTAAACATAAATCAACAAGTTTATGTTTTACTTAAGTCTACATAACAATAATGGGATACTTATGACCCCATCAAACACACTTAAAAGCTTAATCTTTAACCTGGTGTTGGAAACTGCCACTATAGGCCCCAACACCCATAAGTCCTTAAACCTTAATCATACTTAAAACTTAATACAGTATTAGGAACTGTCACTATAAGCCCCAACACCCATGAGTTCTTAAACCTTAAACCAACTTATATCATTTCTAAGCATGACTCTATTAGGGACAGTGTCATATAAAGATCATTGGGGTACTCTTTAGAAATCTGCCACTATGAGCCCTTAGGCCAAGGCAAGTGCAATCAACAAGCAACTTAACGACTTAAACCAATTATCTAACTTAATCCAATTTGATACTAACTTAATAAGCACAAGAAGCAAACAAAGTTACACATACCTGGAGTCTTAGTCTTAAGCATGTTTGTTCTTGTACTTAAAGCTAGTTTGTAATCTATCAAAACACTAGTGATTCCTTCTTAGTACTAATCTAAGAATAAGCTATGTTTCTTAATTCTCTTCACTTAGTCGTTATATGATTTTTTTTTCTCTTATTCTATTGGACTTCCTAGGGTTTTACTAGATGTCTAATTTGCATAAAAGTTCATTCAATTAGAAAATAAATCAAGTAGTGAAATATCTTTAAGTACACGACCATGCTTTAGGCCATGTACTTTAGCATGATAAGGATATACGACCGTATATAGTGGTCATGTATCTTTCTTTGTGTTTTGAATTTTTGGTATGCCTAGATACACCGTCATGTAGAGGGGTCATGTATCTTTCTGTGTATTTTGTCATTTTAACATGTCCAAGTACATGGTTGTATAGTTAGTTGTATACCTTTCTATGTGTTTCCATAATTTTACATGTCTAAGTGCACAACCATGTACTTCAACCATGTACCCTTTTATTGATGTGCTCAAAACCAAGCCTAAGCACATGCAAATGAATCAAATAAACAAACCCCAAATCACAATTAACCGGCCTAATGGAATCAAGAAATTGCGTGACCCTAATTGAATTTTGATGAAAATCCAAAGGTCAAATGATGCAATTAAAAATCCATATATGTAATCTTCACTAAACAACAACAATTGTAAGTGAAATCCACATGAATCAAATCAAGAGGAATAGATCAAAACCGTGATTTCAACTCCTTCCTACAATTCCCAATTCACGCCATAAATGAAGATGATGATATCAAGTGCTAAAGCAATCAATCTTATAACAAGATAATTGATCACAAATACAATAAAAAATCTAACCAAGAAAAATCCAAATCAACCTTAGATATGACTCACTAGTGATGAAATGGAAAAACAACAAAGAAGGAATTGATACTACTCACAATTACCCTTTATTGCACTCACCACAATTTCAACTATTGGAAATTGAAATTGATAAGAGAAATTGGATTTAGGAAACCCTAAGCCCTCTCACGAAAAGTGATGTTCAAAATCTGAAAAATTTGGCCTCCTCAAACCCTACTATAAGCAAGTATTTATACTTGCTACTCCTAGGGTTAAAAAATGGACAAAAATTACAAGTTTGACACTTTTAAGGTAGTTGGTCCTAAATGGAAATTACAATAAAATGAAAGTGTCCTAAAAGAAAAAATACAACATAAAATAGTCTAAATAACAATTACAAAGTACAAAAATATCATAAGTCTTCATGAGCCAATGCTTCAGAATGGAAACAATCGTAGCGGGTCTTTACTTGTAAATCTGAAGATGTCCCGTATCCATCAACTAGTGTAGAACATATTGGCATCCCATGGAGAATTATTATTGTACCTATAAGATTATTTCTCAAATATTTATTAGATGAAACGAAATGATGTAAAATATGAGTGATTTGGATCATCATCCAAATCAAGTTTTGAAAGTGTCGATGATGTCGGAAATTTTCCCATCATCTCCTCGGGCTTTTGAAAGATTTGCCCTCAAATCTATAGGGTCTTTTCCTGGACTGAAACCCGATGTTTGGAATTGCTTGTTGGCTAAAAATCTGGAAGAGCTATATGTGCGTCTGACTAGTTCTTGGAAAGAACGAACCTTAGATGGAGACAAATGAGTCAATAAAGTCCAAGTACCATCCTTTTGAAACATGTAAGTGTTTCTGAACCTATCATGTAACACCTTTCTATCAAATAGCCATAGTCGACCCAGTAGTAAATGAAATGCATACATAGGAAGCACATCACAGATAATCTCATCACTATACCAATCTCCTATACTAATTGGTACCATCGCTAGCTATGTAACATGCAAACTACCTCAGTTGTCCAACCAATGCACTTTATACAGGTTAAGATGAGAGCTAGTAGTTAATTGTAAGTTTTCTACCAATGCAGTAGATATGACATTAGTACAACTACCACTATCAATAAAAAGCATACATAGGTTACCTCGAATCTAACAAGGTGTGTGGAACAAATTCTCCCTTTGTATGTCCCTAGTATTTGGAGAAATAGTCATAACTCTGGAAAGGCCAGATGGATATGAACCAATTGGCATCTCTAACTTAACAGTTTTTTATGCTGCCACCTATCTTGAAAAGTTTAAAGTGCTAAAATTTGAGAAGTACAATGGCACTAAATGTCCAAAGATGCATACCAAATTGTATGTCTAAAAAATGGGCAAATATGTGCAATATGACCAACTAATGGTACAAACTTCCTAAGACAGTCTTGTTGGACCTACCCTAACCTGGTATACTCAATTGGACCTCAACCAAATCAACACTTGGGAAAGGTTGGCTTAGGTATTCTACGAACAATACAAATTTAACATTGAAGTTGCTCCCTCGATGTAGGATTTAGGAAGTATCTGTAAGAAACATAATGAGTCCTTCAAGGAATATGCTCAGTGTTAGAGGGCTCAAGCTGCAAGGGTTAGTACTCCAATCTCTGAGAAGGAATTGACACCTATCTTCATCAATACAATGGGGAAACCTTATTTCACTCACTTAATTAGGCAGACCTCTTCAAACTTCATAGAGGTAGTAGCAGTAATATGTAAGATCGAGAATTTTATCACTTCTAGAAAATTACCTATTAATGAAACATCCAGAGCAACATCATCCAAACCTTTAAATAACATCAAAGGAAAAGAAACCACCATTATCATGGTTAATTCTAGTAAGAATAATCGACCAACCCCTCACCTTTCTTTCCAAACACCAGACCTAATCATAAACACTTCAATCTAACCTCAACCAAGCAACCAACCCCAAATCAACAAACCTAAACAATTCACCCATATCCCAATCCCCCGGAACCAAGTTTTTACTAACCTTAAGGCTGATCATCTAATTAGCTTTGAAATTTCCAACGAGAGATATAGACCTAGGAATTATGACCCTAACCTCAAATATGAATACCATATGGGGCAAGTAGGACATTCTACAAACAGCTACTGGAGACTTAAAAATAAAATCTAACATTCAATTGATGTAAGAGTAGTGCAGTTAGACTTCATTGAGCCACCCACTCCTAATGTCAACAATAACCCACTTTGATAAGTGCTGGAAAACCCTTAATTCTAGTACTTATTAGTTATAATTTTATATGGATTTCATGTGATTTGTGAAGAAAATGGTACTTATATGATTAAATTTTAATTTCAGGCGTCGATGGAGACAAAAGAAAGGTTTAAGGATGATATGAGCAAAGGCGAGGTGAAATTTGGCAAAAAATGAAGAAATTTGATTTTTAGTTCAACACAACCCATACAGATGCCAGTACTAGATGCAAAAAATGACCAGTAACTATATCAAGGTATGCCTTAGGTTCAGCACAGCTCGTATTAATGCCAATAATGAGAATACAAGTTCGTTTTTTTTTTTCAACCCTACCCCGAGCATAGCCATGTTGGAGTCAACACGACCTTGAGCATGGTTGTGCTGATGCCCGTGCTGAACCCTGTTTTTGTAGAACAATAAATAGACGCCTTGTTTTATTTTAGTGAGATTTTTTTTTTGGTTCTAGCTTCGTTCTAAAAACCATAGGGGAGCATTATTACGAACTTGAAAAGGAGAATTGTCCGAACATCATTGGAGATCACAAAATAACACAAGGGATTACTCTTTTTATCATGAATTACTATAGATTCTCTGTTTTTATTGAAAACTCCATGGAGGAGTAATTCTTTATATCTTTCATCTTGTGAAACCCTAACTCATGTGCTGAAACATTAATTGATTAATGAATTTTTTATATCTTTGCATCTATTCATGTGTTTCTATTGTTCATGTGATTGATTTATGTGCATGAATTGATTGCATATCTGATTTTTATTAGATTGAAAAAGGTTTCGTCTAGTAAATCAGATTTTTATGAATAGAGAGGTTACATGTTTTGCTTAGAGGTAAGAAAACATTGATTTTCTACAATTAATCAAAATTTGTGAACTTAATGAGATCTTACATGGTGATGGTGAGGGAGAGGTCTCCATTATCATATGCATGGTTAAGAATTGATTAACTCGAGGGAGTAATTGATTTTACTTGAGAATTCCTACAATGCAAAGTGTAAATTGATTTGTTAATTGATATCTTATTTTAAGAATTTAAGGGTGAGGTTAGAACAAGATGAAGGGTATATTTTGTGATTGAATACATTTTTAAGACAATATCATTTAATTCTAGGGTTATTGGGATTTGTTAATTGTTAATTTAATTCATAATTTCCACATCATAAATTAGACTAGATAATAAAGAAATGTAATACTAGTACTTGTTTTCCAAATCCCAAAGGACGACACCGATTAAATCTATACTATAGTCGATAGGTACACTGCCTAGCTTGATAATAGATTTTATTGATTATAAATTTAAAACTTAAAACGATTAGTTAGATTTAAGCGCATCACACTTCCCAATCATGACCCTGCCATCAACATGATCACCTTAGAAACACCTAAACCAGAAATTGATTTAGACAGATTGCCGATAAAATAGATAGCATGGAACTTGCAACAAGTCGGCTTCTCATTATTAGTCAACTTAAACAATAGAGTATAAGCCAAGTCAACCATCTGTCAGCTGCTATTGGAAGGTAAAATTCAAGCATCCTACATTCGGGAAATGTTAGTTCCCAAGCCTTACAAGCTAACAACTAAAAAAGAATAAAAAAAAAAAAAGATAGCATGTAAGTGATCCTACAATCAATTTTTTAAGGCAAAATTCAGGGAAGTTTGATTATTTTGAAAAGAATTAAAAAAAAAAAAAAAGATGGCATGCAAGTGCTCCCACAGTCGATTTGTTAAGGCAACATTTATGGGTCTTTTAGTCTCTTTCGAGACTCACAAAGAAGCCTTGTTTAGAACTTTGAATGAAGTTAAGGTGCTATAGGGAATGTCTACTAAAAAATTGGAACACATTGTCAATTCCATTTTTTTCATTAATCAGATATCCTTTTCGACATAAGAACTGGGGGAAAGTAATCAACACACCAAACTACTTTTCATAGTGGTAAAATGCAATAACATGATTGTTTCTAAAGTCCTCATTGATAATGGGTCCTCCCTCAATATATGCCCTCTAGCTACTCTTAAACTACTAGGTGTTGACACAGCTAACATCAAACCAAGTTCTACTACAGTAAAGGCTTTTGACCGATCAAGGAGGGAAATTGTAGGGGAAATTAACTTAATGGTGGAGATCGGCCTATAGTTATCTAGAATCCTTTTCTAAGTCTTAAACATCCCAAGGTCCTTTAACTTGCTCTTTAGGAGACCTTGGATCCATATAGCACAAGCCATTCCCTCTAGCCTCCCCCAAAAAGACAAATTCATTTTTAATGGTCAGATCATCACTGTATTAAGTAAACAAGATTACACCATTTACAAAGAAACGACTATACTCTACATAGGAGAAGAAGGCCCAAATGACCTTGAACTCTAAATCTTTGATGAGTTGTGCATGATTACTAGTTCCAAGGCATAGGGATGTGGAAAGGTGCAATTTAAAAAAGGTCAAATGGGGACATTTGGTCTTGGATATGTCCCTACTCTAGAAGAAGAATTTCATATGAGATTCAAGTAGGGAAGAAGGGGTAACAGACTATAAAATACCTCAATGAGTTTTCCATCAATCTAAACAACATTCACCCATCTGACTAGTACTAAGACACCGATATTAGCAAAAAAAGACAAGTCTAATAAGCTCACAAATAAGAAATAGCGAGAATCAACGGGCATATCCCATAACTCCCAATTACTCCAAAATTGGTTCTCTTTCCCTATAAATAGCAATAAAAATACTTTAGAGTAAAGGTAAACCTTGGTTCAGTATTTGTTAAGTTTTCATGTATTCTTCATTCAATAAATGTAATCCACAAAAAAAGAAATCAATAAAATTTCGATTCACTTCTTCTACTTATTCATTTTTTTTTTTTTTACATTTATCTAGATCCAATGATGAAAATCAAGGATATATAACATGTGTAGAGGGTAAAAATGTCGATATCACCTCTAACCCTACTAGTTTAGATGATATCAATGATCATAAAGTGATTCAAGAAAATTGGCAACAATATGAATAGGGTAGGATTTCATTTGATGAGTTGATTGAAATAGTCCACCTAGGAAATGAAGATAACCTTAAGACTGGGGGCAACCTTAATAATGAATAGAAAGGAAGGTTGACCAAGCTATTATCCGAGTACCTTGATGTATTCGCATAGTCTTATGAAGATACACCAAGACTTGACCCATCAATCGTAGTTCATAAGCTACCTACACAAAAAGACATCAAACCCAAGAAACAAAAATTAAGACAATTTCGACCTGATATTTTATTGAAAATCAACAAAGAAGTCAAGAAATTATTAGAGGTTGGGTTTATTGAAGTATCAGATTATCCTGAATGGGTAGCTAACGTAGTCTTTATAATAAAGAAAAATGGGAAAGTTTGTGTATATGTAGATTTCTGAAATCTAAATCAAGCAACACCAAAAGATAATTTCCCTTTACCCCACATAAACGTCTTAGTAGATAATACTGCTGGAAACCATCTTTTTTCATTCATTGATGGTTTTTTAGGATATAACCAAATCAAGATGTTAGAAGAAGATAAAACCAAGACAACCTTCATCACAACCTAGGACACCTTTTGTTATAAGGTTATGCCCATTGGTTTAAAAAATGCTAGGGCAACATATCAAAGAGTAATGGTTGCATTATTTCATGACACAATGCACTATGAAATTGAGGTGTATGTTGATGAACTAATCGCTAAATCCAAAAAAGGGAAGGACCACGTAAACACTTTGAAAAAGATGTTTGAATGGTTAAGGAAATACCAATTGAAACTTAACCTAAAAAAAATGCACTTTTGGAGTTACCTTTGGGAAGTTATTAGGTTTATGGCCAGTCAAATGGGCATCGAAGTGGGTCCAAATAAGGTCAAAGAAATACTAGAAATGCCACATCCATGTACACTTAAAGAAGTCAAAGGATTGCTTAGACGCCTAAATTACATTATTTAGTCAATTTCTCAACTCACAGATAAATGCAAACCTTTATTCAAACTATTCAAGAAAAATGCCGCCACCAAGTGGAATGAAGAATGTGAAGGCAATCAAGTAGTATCTTATGAATTCTCCAATGTTAGTGGATCCTAAACTCGACAAACCATTATTCTGGTACTTGACAATATTGCCTAAATCTATAGGGTGTATGCTTAGTCAAAAGACGAAGAAAGGAGAGAACAAGCCATTTACTACTTAAGTAAGAAATTTACTAAGGGGGAATAAAACTATTTGGAAATAGAGAGAACATGTGCTTGTGATAGGGTGTTACCAAGGGTGTAGAATCAATAAACACTAGCATGAGATGTTACCATTTACACTCATAGCATATTGAACCTCCATTAGAACATCAACAAGAGTTGCACTTTATTCTTTAGTATATGGCACTAAGGTAGTATTACCGATCGAAGTTAAGATTCCATCACTCAGAGTGTTTTCAAAAACTCGATTGGATGAAGCTAATTATGTGAAAATGGGTTGATCAATTGAGTTTAATTGATTAAAAGATGTTAGCAACATTATGTCATGGTCGATACTACCAATAAAGAATGGTTAGGGCTTTTAATAAAAGAGTCCAACCTCAAAATTTTCAAGAGGGAGACTTAGTTCCAAGAAAGATTCTCCCAAATGTGCAAGATCCTAGAGGAAAATTTACGCCTAATTATGATAGGTCATATTTTGTGAAGAAAGTGTTATCGAGAGGAGCAGTAATTTTGTTACAAATGGATGGTCTGAATTTAAAGGACTCCGTAAATTCTGATGTAGTTAAAATGTACTATCCCCAATGAATTAATGGAATCTTACTTAATTTTATTGAAAATGTTAGCAATTATTAGTCTCTTGGTGGTCTATTTTTTATTATCTACATGTAAAGTTGATATCCCTGATGGTCTCTCCCATCATTGATAAGTTTCTTCTTCCTATACTCCTATTTTGCCTTACACACTTAAATACGAGAGAAGTTGTGAGGAGTAAAACAATGATAAATAATGAAAACTCTTCAAATACTCCATCATGGTTTCACTTTTTTCGAAAATAAGTTTTTATTCGCTATTTTGGGTTAAAGTCCTGAACAATAGAAGCAGAGATAAATTTAAGCAAAATGAATTAGAATGGTTGGAACTCTAAAATGAAAATAAATCTCATACAAGCATAGTTCATCCAAGGAGGAAAGAGTTGATTCAAGAGGGAAGTAAATGAACAGGTGTTTTTAAACTTCGAGAAAAGGGTTCATTATTTAGATGCTATTTGCAAAACCAAGTAAGATCTTTCATTATCAAAATACATCATGCATGAGTAGTAAACTAGTTAGCCTACAGGGGCACTATTCTAAAATTCATCATTTCTTAGGATTGCCAGTCTGTAATAAACACTTTCCCATGCAAGTTAGTCAACCTACACAACCACTATTATAAAAATCACTATTTCTTAGGATTGTTAGTCTATAATAGACACTTCCCTATGAAAGTTAGTTAACCTATAGAGGCATTATTCTTAAGATTGCTAGTCTGTAATAGATGCTTTCTCATGCAAATTAGTTAGCTCATAAGGGCACTATTATAAAAATCATCATTTCTTGGGATTGTTCATTTATAATAGAAGCTTTCCTATGCAAGTTAGTTAACCCACAGGGGCACTATTCTTAGGATTGCTAGTTTATAATGGATACTTTCCCATGCAAGTTAATCAACCCACAGAGGCACTATTCTAAAAATCATCATTTCTTAGGATTGTTAGTCTGTAATAGACGCTTTCCTGTGTAAGTTACTTAGCCTATAGGGGCACTATTCTTAGATTTGCTAATCTGTAATAAACGTTTTCCCATGCAAGTTAGTCAACCCACAGGGGTATTATTCTAAAAATCATCATTTCTTAATATTGCTAGTCTGTAATAGACGCTTTCTCATGTAAGTTAGTCGGCCTGTAGGAGCACTATTATAAAATTCATCATTTGTTAAGATTGCTAAGTTTACATCATTTGTTAAGATTGCTATCAGCCCATAGGGGCATTATTCTAAAAATCATCATTTCTTAAGATTGCTAATCTGTAATAGACACTTTCCCATGCAAGTTAATCAGCCTACAATGGCATTATTCTTAAGGAATGCTAGTCTGTAATAGATGCTTTCTCATGCAAGATAGTTAGCCTATAAAGGCACTATCCTTAGGACTGCTAGTCTATAATATACGCTCTCCAATGCAAATTAGTAAACCTATAGGAACACTATTCTAAAACTCATTTTTTCTTTGCTAGTTTGTAATGGACACTCTCCCATTAAACTTAGTCAGCCCATAGGGGTACTATTCTAAAAATCATTGCTTAGGGTTGCTAGTTTATAAGGATGTTTTCCAATACAGGATAGTCAATCCATGAAGTACCATCCTAAACATCTCTTACCAGTTCAATAAAATATTTCTTGCATTTAGTTGACTAGCTTGTTAAGATACACTTTTAGACAAATACAGTGTGTCTCCTTAGTCTTTATAGTAAAGTTTTTCTCAAACTTCACTACAAAGAGGGGCAACTATAGACACACCATTTTTTGCCCCCTCTTTATTCAAAAAGAAAAAAAAAAAGAAACAAATACAATTTGTTTACATAACAAAACTAAGGCACAGGCCAATGGCCTAATAGAAGACACACGCACACAATGATCCTTGGTCATAGGTTTGAATCACGGCAGGCACGCGTTGCAAATTTTTTTCGTATGGAAAACATGTGTTAAACACACATTTTCTTCTTCTAATGAATAGTTAAGAAAACGTGTTTTCTCCATCTAGCAAATAGTTAAACACACATTTTTATTGTTCATCATCTTCTTTCTCTAGTTGTGATTCACTCGTTTTTCCTTCCTAGATAGCCACGTTCAGAGCATTTGCTTACCCTTTTTTCTTCATGATTTCACCAAATTAATGGCAAAATCACGAAGATCACATTCCTTACTATGCATCTAATCCAAAAATCAGTCTAAATACACTTAATTAATTAACTAAAATCGGCATGAAAAATAGGAAAAAATCATTTCACACAAATATTGTTCTTGCACATCTAGCTCGATTTGGATAAAATCAAAGCTTCCATGAATGTTTTTAGCAAAGGACGAATCATCGGGAACACAATTTGACCAATCTTTCACGACCAAAATGCACTGAATTTGAAACCATAAAAATCAAGACCCATTAATTCAAAAAATCAAATTCGTTGCAAATATCCACCTTCCATGCTTAATCCAACCTTGATCAGTATAAACAGAGCCCTCAATTCTTCATCCAGGACACAAATTGATAGAAAATCACCTCCATTTCAAAGCTTTCAACCATTTCTCTCTCTAACCGCATTTTTTTTTCTCTCTATAGGATTTAGCTTCCATAAGCCACTTCTAAGGAAAACCACCGCCTCCATTAGTTTCCTCATCACTGAAAAGCTTAGGGAGTACCTTTTTTAGTTTAAAAGCATTGAGGAAAGCTCAAATCACGACACTTCGAAGCTCTACTGCCAGCTACCTCTCCAATCGCTATCCTCCATGACATTTAGGATCAAACCAAGTAGGTAATTCGACACACCATCATCTGCCAAACTGTTCTGACATTCTTAGTGGGTCGAAGCTATCACCAAAAGCCACCGTACGAACTCCAATTCGCAATTCCAATTAGGCTCTTTTTTTTTCATCATTTTTTTAAAAAAATTAGTTTTTTTTTTTTTTACATTTTAGAATCTTCCAATTATTATTATTATTATTATTATTATTATTATTATTATTATTATTATTATTATTATTTAATTTATATTTTCTAAAAAAATTCTTTTCATTAAATTTTTTTTTAAATATATATATCTTCTTCTTACATTTCTAAAATAAAAAAATTAAAAATATATATTATTATTACAAAATATACATATATATTTATCTTTTTCTTACATTTCAAAAATATATACATTTATTTATAATAATAATAATTTTAAAAAATTATTTTCTTTTAGTATAAATTTTTTTAAAAGAATAAATAAATTTTAGTCTCTATAATAAAAATTTTATATATAAAAAAAAAAGAACTATGATCGATCTAATCCTGAATATTGGATACGTAGGCACTTACGAGGCAACCTAAAAAAAATAAAATAAAAATTGAAAATTTTAATAAAATAAAATAAATTTTAATTTTAAAAGGTTTAAAGTAGTAACCATAGTGCTTTAAAAGATAACCTCCAAGCTTAGAATCTTTGGTTTTTAAAAAAAAAAATACCAATTTTTTTTTATTAGTAGCCAAGTTATAATTAATACTGCTCTATTAATTCTAACTTAATGTTTTTCTCAATTATAATTAGGTGGCGACTCCCTTTTTTTCAAGTAAAATCTTATTTTTTATTTTTTATTTTTTTTAATCTTAGTGGAGGGTTTATACTAAATGAGCATAAAGTTTAGTATAAAATGGATTAGGAAAAAAGATAAAAATTTTAGGCTTAACAAGTTGTTTTAACCGAGTCTCTTTTATTTTTAGTTACTCACTTTCCTTAGATTTCTAATTTATTTTATATTCCATTTTATAGATTCTTTAGGCATTTATTTTCCTAATTTACTAGTTTTGATTTGTTAGTTTACTTTTTATTCTATTGGTTTCCTTTATATATTTATTTCCTAGCTTATTAGGGTTATTATGCCTATAAATAAACAAGGGTTGTTTTGAGACAAGTTAAGTTGAAGTTTAGAAATAAATATTATTATGAGCCAAGTGTTGCCTCCTCATCCTTTTCAAACTTATTAAGAATTTTATTTCTTATGGCATTCATTAACCTATACCAAAGTTCCTAACTATTATAGTCAATGAGTTAAGGTCTTTCCATTTAATTATACCAAGGTTCTTGGCCTACGTTACTCAAAAAGTCACATTCAATTATGCCTTTGTTCTTGAATTATATTAGCCAATGAGCCAAGGTCCATTTTCACTTGATTTTAGCACTTTTAGGGTTTTCGCAAGACTTACCAATGTTCTTAGCATATTCATTGAAGTTACAACATGGTAGATACATTAGTGCCATGGCTAACCCTTGGCTACAGTTGCTCTCAACTGTGGACTTTGTTTCACCATGAAGTCTCTACCTATACCCTTAATCCCTACTAATATATCTTACCAACCAAGTTTCTTTTTACTAGCTCATAGATAAAATAATTATATTAGTGTAACATATGATGCATTCTCACTACCTCTATTTAGTTTTTTTTTTTTTTTTCAAACCTCATACCCACCTTAAGCTCATCACTAATGCTCTTAGAGCTTGTCATTGTCAAAGGATATGAATCCACTACCAACACTAACTATGAAGATAGGCACAAGTTTAGAACTCCCAACAACACTTAACATTTGTCAAAAACTCACTAAGCCGGTCATTCCTCCTCTACAAAGTGTCTTTTCAAATGTTTACCACCAATCTTGGTTGTCATCACTATCTTCCTCATCACCTCACTATAATCTTCAAAAGGTTCTTGAACAACTATTTCGACATTACATGTTATATTTTGATTGATTTTGACTAGGCAATTTATATTTGTTTTGAGGAAACTATGACTACTACTCGATTCTTAAGTCGCAAGCATAACTTAGGAATCTTACATTAGGTTTCATTATATCACCATAATTAGGTTTAGTCCTAATCATTTTCAAGAACAAACACCTCGACTACATTAATTACACCACTATATACTTGTGCACATTTGCTCCTTATCATCATCATCATCATCATCATCAATAGCTACTACAACATAATAAACCCTTATCACATCTTCAACTTAGCACTAACAATTAACTTAACTCTGTAAGACTTAATGTTAATTCAATGACCTTTACAGGTAATACTAAATAATCATTCGTACTTTGCATAAATAAGAACCCTTACTACTTTGGCTAGATTCTTATCATAACATTTCCCAGATCTCTATCCATGACATTTCCCTAAGTATAAAAAAACAACTCTAATTTTAGGAAGCATTATCACCTAGTCACAACCAATAAAAAAATTATGCTTAGCCAACTTGTAAATCTCCTAAATTCTTAAGATAGATTTAAATTGAAATGAAGTATTTTTAAGAATCAACACGACATTTAACCATAAACATAATGACTAGATCTAATAACCTCAATATATCTTATAAAACCTTAATTCTATCCATAAAACATGAAATGTTCCTTTAAAACCTAATTCAATTCCTAAAAGAAGAATCTAAACCCCTCAACTGACTTAAAAATCCTAAATTAACAACTTAAAACCCTAGTTGGAGTAGTGTATCCAAAAATGATAAATCAAGACCCTAATTCAATCCATAAACCTTAAAACTCTAAATCAAAGCCCTGAATCGAATCTTAAACCCTAAAGCTGAAATTATCCTAAAAACAACCTAATTCTCATAATTAAACACCAATAGCTAATGATAATTAGTAAACAACATCAATCAATACAATTTAGCAAATATCAACCTTACATCTCAACACTTAATTGGTGTGAAATGAACTAGGGCTAGCAAGAACATTCTACAACCTAATTAACTTTGATTAAACCAACTTAATTAACCTTAAATTAACTTAATTAGATAGTTAAATGATCAACTTGATTAATAACTTGATTAAACAATGGACAAAAGGAAGAAAGGGCAAGAGAACCCCCATGGATTACTGGTTACCACTTGATGAAGCTAACATTTGAAAAAAAATCATGATCCAAAGGTTGCCCTTAATTCAAGGGAGATTAAGGCATAAAGTAATGACACTTGTCAAGTGACAAATAGAAGTTTACTAAAGATGGAAATTGATTTAACCTTAAACTGACCTTTAACCAACTAAACCATGTTACACCCCAGCAAGCTATTATCCAATGAGTTAAGCTCGTACATTAAGCAACTTGGCTCAGGCATAATACCCCCCAAAACCACCAACCATTTCTCTCTCTCACTTCCATTTTCTTCCCTCAATCATTTCTAAATACTTCACAATTCAAAGAGAAGAAAAATGGAAAACCCCTTACTAATTCTTAAGCTCCATCGTTAGTTTGCCTTCCTCCACCATTCCCATCTTTGATTTCTTGTCCTCTATCTCCAACAGCATTAACATCCATCACTAAACCCTACAACAAAAGCACCATTCACCTTAGAATAGCCAAAACCAAAACCACCCTCCATTACTCTCCATATTACCAATACATAATGAGGAAGGCTTAAAGTGATTCTCCCTTATCATAGCTAGTAAATAAGATAAAACAAGAGCAAGGAAAATTTAGAAGTCATCACATCTTAATTAAGTGCTAATCTTCTGCCTTAAGATCAAAGCATGCAAAACAAGTTAAGAAGCCCTAGAAATACTAATTAGGTCAAGACTTAGGAGTATTCCCAGCAAGAAATTAATAATTAATTCACTAATTAGAATCTTAATTAAGGTTATGAATTGACATCAAGTATAGGAGTGACTAGAAAACATAAAACCCACAAAAAGCCCCAAAAAAAAAAAATTTAGCTAAGATTACAACTACTACTAGCAAGAGCACAATAAGTTTATCCCACTTAATGAAAGTCCAATTGGGCTTAGGAATTGATTAGAAAGAGTTGCACTAAGGTTAGGGCCTAATTGAATCATAAACACTAAAACAGAGCCAAAAGGCCCAACACCTAACCTGATTTGGGCTTTACCCAAAAACTTAAGCCCATTTTGCTAAAATTGACTTGATCAATTGAAAGCACACTTGAAAACCTTTAAATTGGTTATAAAAATGCAAAAATCAAACTTAAAATAGGGAAATTATAGCCAAAATATGAAACTAGTAATAATCAGAAAGCATAACGAATTTAATTAGTAATTTGAATAGTTTGATGTATATATTCTTATACAATACTTAATTTCCATATCAAGCAATCCTAAGATTAATTCTAAATTACCCAAGGATTACGACAACCTCTAAGCGATATAGCTAAGTGAGAAGTTTTATGACTATTACATTGATTGTGTTTGTAGAATTTAGTTGCACTATACCATGAACATGAATTAATGGTATGTTTGTAGTTCAAGAACCACTTGTGATTGAATGGCTGTTATTGCTTATGCTAAGCTATTATAAATTATTGAAATAAGCTTAGGTGTGAGTATGTAAATTAGCAACTTAGGGATAAGTATCAGTGATAATTGTAATGGTCACCCTAATAAATGAATCCTAACAACATCCTACTTAAAGAATAAATTGAATCATACATATCATAATTCACATTCAAAAGATCATCAACATCACTCAGTAGTATAAAGAGGCCATATAAAGGTGATACTTCATACATAACTTCGTCTCAACCTTTGAGAACTACTGTATACTAGAAAATGTCACCCTCTCATTAAGATCGAGTCTAAGGATTCACTACTTAGGGGTGAGCAAGATTGATGGTGCTACTCACGTCTACACCTTAGGGTAGTTAGGGATTTCAGATCCAATATACACTCATAATGATGTGTGTGTGCGTGTGGTAGAGAGATTATAATAATAGTTGGGCCTAAGGTGATTAGAACCTAAAGTTGATGCTTTGGACCTTATTTCCCAAGCCAAGCAATGGAAGGTATTAAAATCCATGCTATAGACAATTGCCATTTCAATGCATATATTGGTACATTCATTTACATGTTGCATTCATATTATTACTAATTAACTTGCTTACTCTTGCATGAAAACGTAGTAAGAGGAATATCTTACTAAGTTAGATTTAGCTTACACCTTTATAGTATTTCATTGTTACAAAAACCTATATGGTTCATATCTAGCTCACAGATGCTAAAGGTTAGTTCAAGGAATGCGGGGAGTACCAATGTGTATGAGACAAGGGATAAGAGAATTTATAATTAAACTCTTTTGGTTAATATGTACTTATTTTAGTGGCATACACTTCGTTAAAAATGATCTTAAAATGAAAAGTAGTGGTTTGCTCTAAGGCTTAAGGATTAGGGGAAATAGTCTAACACTTACACATTTATTTATTTTTTACTAATAACGCTCTCTTCTTCTTAAAAGCTTTAGGTTTGAATCTTCAAATTTTGAGAGCTATCTTGGATGATTACTGCTTAGCTTTTGGTCAACCAGTAAATTTCTAGAAGTCCACCCTTTTTTCAGCAAAGATACTCCAAATGAGATTAGAAATGAATCTTGCAACATCCTTTAGATCATCCCATGAGCTAAACCAAGTATCTTAGACTCCCTTCTATATGAGGTAGATTAGAGTATTAGGTTCTTAATTATTTAAAGGACCAAATTACAAAATAAATTAAAAGGGTAGAAGGGAAAATATTTTTCTGTGGGTGGAACCGTGGAATAGAAGTTTTGATTAAAGTGGTCATTTATGCAATACCCACTTATGCTATGAGTGTACTAAAATTTTCTAAGAATTGGTGTAAGGAGGTCATAAGTTTGATAGCTAATTCTTGGTGGGGTAGAACAAATGAGGGAAGAAAGATTCATTAGAAAGCTTGGAAGGATGAGTCCAAAGCTAAATAATACGATGGTTTGGGCTTTAGGGATTTAATGATTTATAATAGAGCTCTCCTAGGGAAATTAGCATAGAAAATCATCGATAATCCAAAAGCTTTATTGGTTAAGATCCTCAAGAGCATTTACTTTCCCAAAGATGATTTCATGAACTCAAGAAAAGGGAAGAAAGCTTCATGGATATAGTAAGGCATACATCTTAGTGAGGAGTGGTTAGCCAAAAAAACTAGTATAGCAAGTGGCTAATTGGGAAAAGGAGAAAATATGGTTAAATAAATGGATTCCTTCCTTACTGGATTTCTCCTAATCCTCTAGGAATGTAAAGGATAGTTTGAAAGATCATAGAGCCAAGGACTTGATTGATAATGAGTTTAAGACTTAGAATATTGAAAAGATTATGAACTATTTGTCTGATGATGAAGAGCTATCAAGAGAATCTCTATCCTAATTTATGCCTAAGAGGACAAACTAGCATAGCCTTTTAAGTGTAATAATTTCTACTCATCTAAGTTAGCTTATCATAGATTTATAGAAAAGAAAACTAGATCGGACACCACAATAGCCTCAACTTTGAACACAATAGATGGAAGAGTTTGGAAAATTATTTAAAATAGTGATTGTCAACCAAAGTTGAAACATCATTTATGGAGATTATGTAATAATGCTTTACCCACTAGTCAAAATCTTTTTTTGCAGTTTATGATTAAGTTGAGACGGTAGAACACATGTCTTTCCATTGTTCTTAGGTTTAAGTGGTATGGTTTGCAAGTTGCAGATTTAGAATTAATGGGTGTTTAATCAATAGAATGGATGAGTGGCTTTTGCATTTGGTGGAGAATTTTACAAGTTCAAAATTGCAATGTAAGGACTTTTGTAACAGGATTTTTATCATTCTCTGAAATATTTGGATCCATAGAAATGATTGTGCTTTTAATCAATCTAGCTCAAAGCTGAATAAGGTGGCTACTACTGTTCAACTTGCTATTCAAGAGTTATTTAGGAGTTGCACTTTAAGGGAAAAAGATGCTATTTTGGGCTACACAATTCCATTTATAATAGTGCCTAAGTATGTTTCTTCAAAGAATATAAATTTACATTACATTTATGCGTTGGCATAAGAAGATCCCATCCATAACTTGTAATTTTAGCAGCAAAAGATAAAGAGTTGAACTCATCTAGTAGATGGTTACCTCTTAGCATTGATCATGTAAAAATAAATCGTGATGGGTCTTTTGACCCAAACTCAAAGAATGGAGGTATTGGCATTGTTTGCAAAGATTCTAAAGGAACTCTAGTTATAGTTTTAGCTATACATCTTTTAGGAGAAAATAATGAAGTAATTGAAGCTCAAACTATTAAAGAAGGTCGAAGGAATAGCCTCTTATCATATTGCAGTAGGTACTTTAGGCATATTAGCGAACCTATTTCATCTTAGTGTCCGTTTACCTCAACATCTATACGAAGGATTGCATATGGGAAATATTGAAACCATGCTTTCTAATAGTATCGTCGCTATCTTTTTTTATGCTTTTGTTGTTATTGGAACTATGTGGTATGATTTAGCAACAACTACTATCAAATTATTTAGTCCCACTCATTATCAATGGGGATTCCTAATTATTTAGAACTTAATCAAATCATATGCATTTGGCTGTGGAATCTCATATATCATGTTATTCTACACGAGAATTCTGATTTATTGGCAAATCCTTGTTTATTTTTATCGTTCTCCATTTACATATTTTATTACATAAATATACATTGAAAAGTTTGGTGGACTTAAAAAGCCACCTATAGAAGCGTTACACCTAATCATTCTGGATAGCACTTGCATCATCTATATTACCATAGCCATTGGCATAAAGTTAACCAATGCTTATTCCCTAAATACTGCCATTGCTTCTCCTCCAGGTAAAGAAGTTCACAACCTGTGAGGTCATTTAGAAAATGCGGTTAAAGGAACCATATGTGGAGTAATTATGTATAAATTGATACTAACTCCTTAGAATTTGATAACTTCAACTCCATTAACAACCACATATGAGTATTTTATTTTAGATTACACCTTGTCAACATGTGGTTAGAAAGAGAAATATTTGCAGAAATATAACAACATATTGGGCCTAAATATGCCAATCTTTTGGGAATTATTCAAGCTATAGCTAATGCGATAAAACTCATTTTTAAAGAGAATCTTCTTCCATTTAGAAGAGATACTCATCTCTTCAATATAAGACCATCTATACCAGTTATATCCATTTACTAAGTTATTTAGTAATTCCTTTTAGATATCTCCAACCTACACTTAACAAGTGATGGTCCAAAGTGAAGGTGGAGTATGATAACATCCTCTTAGTGAAAGTTGTGTCTTTTGCAAGCCATAGACGTTAGAGATGCCAAGGGATTATTAGCGACATTTGTTTATGAAGAACTTGTTTTCTTTCTTTTCGTTATCTTATGTTTAAAGGGAAGACAATGCACGTGTAGATTAGGTAGCTATCTAAGGAAAACTAGGGATGAGTTACAGTTTTAGGGTGTCTTTACCCTTATCTAGTTAGCTAGTTTGCTTTTTGTAGATTAGGAATCTCACCTTGCTTACTAATTCATAACTTATTTCTTGTGGTAAATTTCCTTTTTGCAAAAAAGAAAAAAAAAAAAAAAACTACCTCTATTATTGCTACTATTATTGTTAAGTAGATGAGACATTTTAAGGGACCCACATCCCAAATCATGCAATTATCATACACTAATATTAAATGGTTATGTTATTAATTGTTGTTATATTGTATAAAAGTATTATATCGATCAATATAACTATGCCTTATACACTATAATGTAAGTCTTTGAATAACAAGAGAATTATTTTTAGATTTATGTACCATGTATGGCCAACTACCACAACAAGAGTACCTTCAAAGGCGTAACACAACTAATCTTTTGTAATAACTAAAAATACTTAATTTATTAGAAAAATTCTTTAAGAACTCTTTATTTCAATCAAAATGTAAAGTGAACTTTGAATTCAATTATCTTATGTAGCTTTCAACTATAAACATGCAAGTCAAGAATCGAACTGTCAAATCTAGTTGGCAAGTTTTGGCTATTACAATTTTGTGAAGAATTATTCCCCCGAAACTATGTCAATTTTGATGTTCATTTTCTAAGGAGAAAAGAAACAATTCATTAAACCGATAAGAGAAAGTCCGAAATAAAAATGGGGGAAAAAGTAACTCATTTAACTAGCCTAAAAGGACCAAATTTTGATATAAAAATTAAAAAAAAAAAAAAAACTATTTGCAATTGACAATGCCCTATTGTTTACATGCATGATCGATATCAAGAATTGCGAGAGACTGAAAATAAGTTTTAAAAAGTGAATCTCCACAATATATATATATATATATATATATATGTACATATATTTGAAATGAAGATTTAAACCACCCATAAGAGCTACAATAGTGTGGGGAAAGTGAAAATAGGGTCTTGATTAAATTAGGATTGCATTGTCGGTTGGATTTTAGAGAGATGAATGGGTTTTTTTTTTTTTTTTTTAGAGAGAGACTAAGCCGAGCAAATGAAGAAGATTGACCTGGGCTCTTGAAATGTCAAGATGCCAATTTCATATAAAGTAAATCTTAGGAATACTTTCACAAAGGACATATTTCAGGAATTACATAATATATAATATATTATATAGTGTTATTCCCGCCGATGTTTATTTGGAAATACTCTAAATAATTTTTAAATTTTCATGATTTTAATATTGCCACACATAATATTCAATCAATTTTTTATTTATTAAACTTACTTTAACTTGTATTTTTTAATCAGTAAATATTTATTACATTATTTTTTAAGTACATTTTATGCGTAAAAGATTAGTTAAACATAAAATTTAGTATATTCATGTATGAGTATTTACAATTAAAAATTTAATTGAGTTAAAATACACCTAATTTTCAGATTAAGAGAAAAAAAAAAGAAGGAAGTTGAAAAGTAGGAAGCACTTGCAGTTCCGTCGAGAAGCAACATCACAATTGAATTTTACGCACCTGCTTATGCTACCTGACCTGCTAACTGCTATGCATCAGCTTCCTTGCCATTCATCAAGATCGCTCCAATTCCCATCTAACCCAATATCAAAATCGCACATTTCACATTCCCAAATCCTAATTTCACCCCCTTTTTCATAGAATTCCTCCAATCCGAATTCGTTAAATCTCTATCATCTACATCTTCCTGTTGCTACTTGCTTGCGTGAAAGTTAAGCTAATAAAATCCACAAAATCCTTATTTTCAACCCAAATGTGAAAGAAAGATGATGAATCTTTTTTATCTCCCTTTTGGTCTTTCAGTGGGCTTCTAATAAGCTCTTTGTTAATTGGAT
This sequence comes from Laguncularia racemosa, assembly GCA_037954665.1. Classification (NCBI taxonomy): domain Eukaryota; kingdom Viridiplantae; phylum Streptophyta; class Magnoliopsida; order Myrtales; family Combretaceae; genus Laguncularia; species Laguncularia racemosa. The sequence goes on along the minus strand of JBBMOL010000483.1, from coordinate 163,283 downwards.
CAGATCCTCTCTTTTTTTTTCCTTAATGTAATGGGTAGATATGGATTGATCCAATCCTTGTTCTTGTTGAGTTTGGTTTGTTTTCTGACACTTTCTGGTATTTGCAGTGCTTCTAGTATCACAGAGAACGGCACCACATCTTCGCCACAAGTATATACTCTCTCTCTCTCTCTCTCTCTCTCTCTCTCTCTACTTGTGTGTGCGCGCGCGAGACTTTTTTCTATTGACATTATACGTGCAGTGCAATTCGTGCTTAGGGGCCGTGTTCACATTTATAGCTTGTTATGATTTTAATAGCCCCTTTTAATAATTTTCTGTTTAATGATTATGTTATGCCTTTGATTTATAATATCTGATTTGATACAGATGGTTAATGTTGATATCTATCAATATAAGGCAATAAAACAGTGCATAAAAGGTCTAGATTTCCTTGTTCTTCTCGGTAGTGTTGTAAGTGGATATATACACTTATCGAGCACTTGATAAGAAGCCATGAAAAGAAATTTAGGCATCCCAATTGTGGTTCTTTTCTTAAGATGTGTGCAGTTAGGACTTTATAAATTGCATATTTACTTAATAAGTGTGCTTAACAAGTAGCCTAGGGCACTAGTTGCTCCTAGCAAGAGCGGCATAATGGAGTGGAGTTATCATGGGTTTGTTGATGATCCATGTTTGATTCTCTAATTTGTCTACTATGTTAGGTTCACTATGTGGCGTTGGCCTGAGAGGTAGGGTCAGCTCTCCTTGGGGCTTGACAAGGAGGGGTTGTCTCACTCATTTAATAAAATCCATGCATAAATGACAGTGATGACATGATACTCAATATGTTTCCATTTGTTTGTTTAGGCATCTCCTCCACTATCTCCTACTTTGGATGTTCCCAAATTGGATACCAAAAATGAGAGTAGCAAAACAAGTAACAATAAAACCAAAGAATCTCAGGTGACCAACAAATCATCAAATGCAAGTACGGGGAAAACTAACCATGATGTCTCTGTCAGTCCTCCTGCTGATGTTGCTAAGCCTGATAACAAAACTGAAAACAATACAAAAAGTGTGGAGAAGAAGACTGATCCAAAGCCGTCTCGAGATGGGGTCATCAAAGAAAATTGTGATGGCAAGCAGAACTTATGCCCTGAACACAATAGTATTAAAGTCTGCCTACAAGGTTCTGACACAGGTATACTTTTGTTAACCTTAGTGCTGTCAGTAATTCAATTGGGAAATTGTCTATTTCTTTCAATGATGCTGCTGTTTGTATTTGACTATAGTACTTTTAATGTGATTGTTAGGATATAATCTTGATAAATACATTTGTACCACTAGGTCATGCAGAGCAGTGAATACATATTCTCATGACTGGAAGGAGATATTCTAGTGTCCTTTTCTTGCAGTTATTCATATTGTGATGACAACTAATAACTTAAAATGCCAACCAATTTATTGAGGCAAGACTAAACGGAAAGCATGAAACAAGTTAATGCTTCTCTAGTGCAATAATGAAAGTTTTATTCATGTTGAGTAAAGTAGATTGTAGCAGTGATGAATTACCAAAAAAAAAAAAGTAGCATTAACTAAGGGATAATATTGTACTTATCATTTTTTTGTTTTTAAACTTATAGAGGCGCTAAAAAACACTGAGGGATAATATCAAAATTACTATCTCAAGTTTGGGTGTTTTTGCTATTAGGTGTCTCAACTTTTCCATCGTCATATTTCATACTCAATCAAAGTTTCGGGTATTATTTTTACTGCCTTGCTCAAGTACATTAACCAACATTAGACAAGCTATCATGAATGACCATGGCCACTTGACATGTGTCAACTTTAAATAAAAGACCCCAAATAGCCAGCTTATATCCCAATTTGTCAAACAAATATAATTTAATACTATCTATTCCACATGGCACCAAGTAGTGCAAAAGTGTAAGTCATGTTGTCACTGCCACATCAACACCTTATGGTACCACGTGGTGTAAAAGTATTAACATAGGTATGTTTAACCAATTGAATTTTTAGCTGGTTCTTAGTGTTTATTTTAAACAAAGTTCACATCAATATTAAATCCACCAATCAAAAAATTTAGGTGTGTAATTGCAAAACGCCTGAGGTAGTAAATTCAGTATCATCTGGATAATCAATTATATTTAGAGTAATCAATGTTTAACATTAAATTCAAATAAGCCATCTATGCTTTTAGTGAGTCAAATTTATCATCAATGTTTAGGACTCACTTGTTTCACTTGGACCTACTAGCTTGTGGTCTAGTGGTTTAGTTTTTGTGTTCTTAATCATTAGACAAGATATTAAATGTGATTCCAAGTTACTTACCAGACAAATATATAATCCGACTCACTTAAAATATTTCTTTGAGCACTTTTATATTGTTGACACTTTGACTCACTAAAAATATTTACAACTTATTTGTCAGGTGCGACTAACAGAATATTTGTGTTAGCTGCACTTATTGATGGCATTTGTTCCCCACTATCATGTTTCCCTGACCAACAAAGAAAACATTCACACCTTTAGATCTCTGTACTCTTGCCAACCAAATACACACACACACACACACACATCTCTACCTTCAAAAATGAGTATTTTTTCTTGATATGGTTCGTGGATAGTCTGTCATGTCCAGTTTCAACAGATTGCTTCTGGTCTAGGAAAGTGCTCAGCTAATGAAGGTCACATTGAAATGGAAGCATATTAGATTGTGTGAGCAAAGAATACTGGAAGCTATAAACGGATGGCCAGCGCAGATTTTAGCATATTTGATATTTTGGTATATTTAATGATTATTTTTATTGAGAAAATAACATCTTTCTTTTTTTGGATAAATAAAATAGCATCTTTCTTGCTTGTGGTTTTGGATCAGTTTTGCACTGCCATATGTACTTTTGCCATTGGTGCTTTCTCTTATCTAAATGTTACCTATTTTGTTATTTCTAATTTTACCATCTTCCTCGCCTGATTCCATATTTGCATTAGACAGCCCTAATTCACAGTTACTCTAAAAGTTTAGATGCAATGATGTGACCATCTTACTTCTTGGCCAAAGCAGCAGGATAATACTTTGAAATCGATATATTTCCTATGGGACTTTCTGTGGGAACAATATTTGACTCCAGAGATCACGAATTCATTTTGTGGCTTTTCTGAAATTGCTTTGCATGAGGATGTCAATAGCTGGAGGACAGAAAAACAGAAAACTAGACAGAAGCCTGCTATTGACCTTAAGCTTCTTTTGATCTTGCACCAATGACTGTTCATAAGCATTTTGCTTTTACCCACAATCAACAGCTGAAGTCATGGAAAGAGTACTTGGCCTTTTTTCTTTTTTTCACTTTCTCGAAGATTTGTGGGGTTTTTAACTTTTATTTAAATCAATAACTTCATGCAAAACCTCAAGGGATCAACCCACTGTACTCTCACAGCAATTTGCTTGAGGTCATGGCTTCAAATCCTACTAAGGATACATCTCCGCTATATGCATAGCAGAAGCTATACTTAATCAATGCATGATCTTGCAGAGTCACATATGCCAGGAAGTTCCTCTCATAAAAGGAAAAAAAGAGAGATTCGTACAGCTTTTGTATTCTTTGTCACTGTTGCATTCTTTCTCAGCCTCTTTCATGTCCTCTTCAAGTCTGTCAATCTTTTCATTCCAAGCATTCTCAAATTCGAAGAAAGGTCACACTTCAAAAATTGGATTTTTGTAACTTTGTAGGATATAAAGAGTTGAATAATCATGGATTATGATTGTTTCAATGAAGGATTATGATTGTATCAAGGTTTAGACAAGGAAGATGGTAAAGCCGTGGCAAGTTTGAGGCTTCTCTAGACCCTGATTGATGGAATAAGTAGTTTAAACAGGGGAAACTCAGGCAAGGGAAGTGATATCCACTGTTGACTGGCAGTGCAAAACTGACCCATATGATAAATGAGCAAAGTACAATTCCCTTATATGTAGGTATTTTTGGGCAGAAGATGGAGACAGCTATGTGAATATGTAAAGCAAGTTTCACGGTAGGATTGCACTTTAGGACACTTTCTTTACAGCTGAAACTGAATCATTCCAGTGGATGTAAGTTATTAGGGAGAAAAAATTTGAGTCCCTCTTTGTGAAGGATCTGGAAACTAAGTAGCCAAAGTTTGGTTCCTCTAACATTGCTTAGCTAAAAATTTTCCTCAGTGGCTTTGGAAACTGCAACATGTGGGTTTATTGACTTCTTCAACTGGAACTTAGTGAAGGTGAAGGTGCCAATTGATACAATCTAGAGTTCTTAAATTGTAAAATCGGGGAAGGAGTGAACCTTACTGTCTAACTTGATTTGATAATCAACAGAGAAGTAAAATCTCTCTCAGGAACTTCTCTGCTAGGGCTCTGTTTCTCTCTCTTTTTAGCCAATTTTCTAACTAACTCCTACAATATCTCCCTCCTCTTTTATATTCTCCCGCCACCTCACTTGTTATTTTGAAAATACACTGCTTCACATAATTACAAAAATACCCCCACACCCCACTACGCTACCAACAATACCTAAACTCACAAAACTTCGACACAACACATCACAACACACACACACACACACATGCCCTAAATCAACAATAACATCACACAGCACTTCAACAACACACATCATATACACACACCCCAAATCAACAATAACATCTCATCCAACTAAGTAGCAGGAGGCAAATACCTCTTCTACACATTCAGTACTGGCTTATGAGCCATAGGGACCGTATCACCAATATTGGAAAATTTTTGTCCATTATTTCTGAGTCAAAATGAAGTGAGATCAGTGATGAATTGGAGGTACCTTTAACTTCCACATAATAAATGCTATCCTCAGTCTGAGTTTATGGATCTTCAGATTGATACATTGCTGGTATGTTTGTCATAAATCATAAGTCAAATATATACTACATTCATCCTTTGGTTCTTTGAAAACTCTGCAAAGATCCCTTTCATGCTATCAATTCTTGGTGTCTGACAAACATGAATGAGCTCCATTCTTTGATTGATTGGCTGGTTGATTTGTTGTGAAAGGGGCAAGAAATTTTTGGTAGAAGTGTTGACTAAAGGTGCAGCTTATGGAAATGGGTTAACTTTGCATGTTGAGGGATGAATATAGGATGTTTGGCTATGGTGTAGCATTCAGAATTAAATTTCCTCGTTTTTGAAATTTAGCATGGTGACAAGAACTGTGTCAGTAATTGAAGTGGCTAAGATTTTCTTGAGGCCAACTATGCGTATTCCTTTTCTGGTGGAAAGTGGATTAATTTCACCTTGCTTATGATCAAAGTTCAGTGCTTGAAATTGTTTCTAATGTGCTAGTGTCAAGTAACCTTATGTTAATTCAGTTGGAGCATTTCTTGTCAAGTATTTCAAATATGCTTGGACCATCATTTTCATATTCAAAATCCATGAAGCTGTCCAAACTTGAATGTTTTAACAGGTGCAGTAGTTGTTATGAACCATCAGTCCCTAAGAATACATATACTGAAGTTGATATAATTCAACAAGTCTAACCATTCTTGGATTTAAGTCAGGAAACAAGGACTTGGAATTATTCTATTAATAATTCTGACTATTAGGATGTATGCGCCTGAGATAAGGAGCTGTTGACCGGTGAAAAATGTAAAAGAAAGGGTTGAGGACTCATCAAGGAGAACCCCAATCTCTAACTATGAGGTTTTGTTAGAGAGAATCCTCTGATCTCATAAACCTCAAACTACTCAGACTAAAATTTGAATAAACTTCTTAAATGTATTCTTATTAAAATGCAAGCTTGATGATAGCAAAAAGGAAAATATTTAAATGTGGCAAATAAAGTTAGAGAAATAGTTTAAGAAATAATAGTGAACGGTTTTTTGTTATTTTCTTAGGCAGATTGTTATGAGTCTTTTAGATTATTACTATTTTTAGTATATATTATTAGAAAGGGTAATAAATAAGTGCATTCCTAGTGCACCTATCTTAGCAACACTCTCTATTAAAGTATTTACACATAAGAAAATTGAGCCTACATGTGATACCATATGTGGGATCATATTCTTATGTGTCACACCCTCCATGGAGGATATTGTTAAGATAGATGTACCAAGATGCACCTATCTATTTGTCTATTAGAAAATCATTGCCTTTACTATTAGAAGTTAATATAGATATTTTTAGTTATTGGCTGTAGGCTTGTATAAATAATGAATACCAAAAAAAAAAGCCCTAGAGTAATGATAATAAATATTTATAATGAGAGATTTTATTTCGTTTCCCTTTATGTTATTTGTTATGGGCACAATGTATCTAGTTAATGGCGATTTACAAACAGGAACTAAATTATGATGGATTTGCCTTTTGCTTCCTTTATGTTATTCGTTAGCAAATAAAGTAACAAAAAGAAATCCAATCCTAGATTGGACATTGTTAGTCTATGTAAGCTACAATTTATTTTGCTAGACTTTGGTTGGAGTATTGGAGTTCCCAATCGAACTGAATTTTCTTGCTGGCCACAGACAATAGACTCAATTATCTTTTTTTTAATGAGATCACAATTTTCTCTCTAATGAGTCCTCAAAACCCAGTAACCATAGGTTTTTCCAAGAAGGGAAGAAACCCAAACAAGGGCAAATCCATCATAATTGAATACTTGTTATGAATCCCCCATTAACTAGATCCTTATCCCATGCCCACAACAAGTAACATGATGGGAAATGAAAATAAATCTCATTCTAAATTTTTCTTATTATTTCCTTTAATGTTCCTGATATAGGACTTAGAATTATTGGTTTAGTTATGGAAACATGTTGATTGAGCCTTTATGGAGATTGCTGATTTTGGATATGTTCTGTCTAATTTTGTGGTTTTTATATTCAAATTCTTTTTAATGATTGGGTTGCATTTAATAGTTTTATTTTTGGAGTTACTTTATGATAAAAACAGTTAATTTCGATTACCCTTTTTTAATTGCATAATTGCATATTAAGAGGGATGCAGTACAAGTTGTATGGTGCATACCCATAGGCACGTAGTGGAAAAAATTTGCTTTTGTGATTTCACCTTATAGGTTACATTTCTCATCTACTCTAGCTCTACTTTATTCATTTAAACGTATAATAAGCAGTTATCAATGCACAAGCACAGCCCCAATCCTATCTGGAAGCTTATAGATTATCAGGGTTAAATATAATTCTGAAGTTCTGCAAAAATGTCCTGTAAATCCACTCAACTTTTGTTCTGATCCTACTTACCATTAGAATTTGAGGATTGTGACAATTTCATCACCCTCAGAGGATTCCAGCATTTGAGTGATCAGAAATTCAATGTGCAGCATAATTTTTGTCCATTTTAGCCTACATGACATCCTAAGTTTTATTTTGAAGGGGAAGATATATGTCAGGTATCTACTTATATTTTTCCACATTTAGGATGTCATGTAGATTAAAATAGCCAGAAATTACCCTACTTATCAGGTTTTCGAGTGCTTGTAGGCCAGAATCATGCTGTAGGGGCAAAAATATTAAAATCTTCAAACTTCAATGGTGAATAGGGTCAAAATAAAAGCTGACTGAATTACCCATGAAAAATCAGAGTTGAGTGGATTGTAGATAATTTTGCAAAACCTTAGTTGTGTAGTGGAGAAATGGTTTTGTTTGACTAGTTTAAGCCATCACTAAGGTGGATGCATTTTGCAAATATCTATCAGGATGCAGTCGAAATCACTATTCAATGTCATTGACTTAGATGCCATATTCTCGTTGCACGTGTTTAGTTATAATTCCTTTCACACACATATATTGGTATACCTGTAAGAGCCAACTGTGTTTTGACCTTGCTTGTTTGATCCAATTTTTGCAAGTACCATATTGGTTGTGAAACTGAATGAGTTTGTGGTAAACCATCATCTGTTCATTTATCTTGATTCCATCTCTTTTCTTATGGTAATTAGCTTAATTCCATATTACAAACTATATTTCCTTAAATGCTTGTATTCTGTCTACAAGTGGTAGGTGTATAGGATATACATGCTCAGTTAATCTTCTGGTGTTTCCTCGTTGTTCTTAAGCTTGAATCCGTTTATGTGGTGAAGATTTTCCTATGGTCTCAGCTAAAGCCAAGTTATTCATCCATAACTGATGTGATAATGCGTGTTCACCCTCCAATTTGATGTGTTTATAAGAGACGGAATAAGGATGAATCTTTGGATCCTCCACCTTAGTAATAATGCTGTGTTGGGTGTTGTGTTGGGGTGTGTGTGTGTGTGTGTGTTGTGTTGGGGGGAGGGGGGGCTGTGTGTTGTGTGTGGTATTTTGTGTGGGTGGTTTGGTGAGTTTTTAGAAGGTTCTGTCGTTTTGTGGTTATTGCTGATGTGGATTGGGGGATGCTGATGTAGATCGAGGGGTGCTGATGTAGCTTTAGCCTATTGGTGAAAGTTAGCAAAAGAGCTTTCTATAAATACGTATTGATGGCGGTTTACATGAAGACATTTTCTGGTTGGGTACATAAAAAAAAGACATTTTTCTGGTTCCTTCCAAAAAATAAAAAAATAAAAAAAAAGGGAATTGCTCTGGAAAACTCTTCATCTGGTTTTTTTCTTGGCTGAGCAAAAATTGCTCAGGTAACTCGTCCTCTATTTTCTCTATAGTTGGAAACCCTAATTAGAGTAATAAATTATATATATATATATATATTTTTTTTTTTACTTCACAGAATGGCATTTAATTTAGGATGCACATTAATAACCAAGTCAAAGTTTTTGTTTTTTCACCTAGAAGGCACATGAGCACTATGATCTCTGACAAAAGGGCATTTTGACCTTCATGTTCTCTTTTCGAAATATGTTTCTATTTTCATATCTATTACTTCTGTTGTTCTTTAGTAACAATGGATGCGAAACAGGCTGACTTTGAAAATTGATCATTCTCTCTGCAAAATGAGATTCTTTTATCTGCATCTCTGCAGGATAACCTGACCCATTTAGAGTTTATTCTTCCTTCACAGCAGGTTCTAATGGATTGGCAATTTTAGTCCAAAATGAAGGGGGAAATGCTCTGGAAGTAAATGTTACATGGCAGAGTTCAACGAAGGGCATGAAAGGACCATTTAAAATAGACAAACATCAAATTGAAAAGGTAAACTCACTTGGATATGGTTTATCTTATTTATTACTTAAGAATCATGTGGGACTTAAGAGTTTTTGAAGTTGGCTAGGTTGGCATATAGTTAATTGGTTACGTCTACACAATGTACATCCTGAGAGGAATCATGAATCATGGTTATGATGATAAGAAATAGAAATACTAGGATATTATGCCTGTTCAACAGGCATTTGACTTATTATCATTTTTAATTGATAGGAAATTAACCACAATAGCAGAAGGTTCGAATTCCAAACCAAATTTAAAACAGTAAATTGGGACAAACTGTTCACACCACAATCAGAAAATTTTAGTTTTTGAAACCTATTAGAAGTTCATGTCTGAACAGAGCAATATGCTTGTCTGAGGGGACAAAATGCCATTTTGGGCTATAGTTACCATAATCTGCACCCATTAGCTGGAACCTTATTGCAGTACCTTCCATTGAAAATTCAGTGCAAATAACAACTACAAGATGTTGTCATTGAATAACTGTGGAAAAACCTATCTATCCCACTATCTTGCCATTCCAAGCTCACCTTCTTGCTGTTTAAAGCCCTCTAGTAATTTCCATTTTAGCCTATGCAACTGAAGGAATGCTGTAAGAAGTAAAACTTCTATTTCTGGATTCAATGTGTGTTTCACTTCAATGTTGGTAATGTGGGTGGCATCATTCAAATTTTTTGCTGATTTCCAGATTACCCTTATTAATTCAGGGTGTCTAGCTGGTCAATCTGCTTGGGCTTTTAACTTATTTGGATCCATCATTAAATAATGTCCTTAGTTGGCTTATCCTTTTCGTTTTTTCCTTCTTCCATTTCCTGATCAAGATCCCAGTTGGCCAAGGAACAAACATTACAGTACATACTGGAAGTGATGATTGTGTGTTTACCACTGGACCTGTTATATCTAGATGGGATGTTCTGTTCCATCGTCCATCCTTCGACCAACTTGCTACCCCTGTCAATGGTGCATACTTGTTGATCATTACAGTGGTAATCTTTGGAGTAGCATGGACGTGCTGCAAGTTTACTAAGAGGAGGTGGCGGGGTAATGTCGCATATCAAGAGCTTGAAATGGGGTCATCTGAAATTCCTTCAGCTACCAATATAGAAAGTGCAGAAGGTTGGGATGAAGGTTGGGATGATGATTGGGACGATGAAACAGCTGTTAAGTCTCCAGTTAGACCTGGCATGGGAAATATATCTGCCAATGGCCTTACTTCTAGGGCTGCAAATCGGGATGGATGGGAAAATTGGGACAACTAGGTAAACAGAAAAGGCTGCAGAAGACCTATTTCTGAGAATATCGGGGCAGAAAAGAGAACACGGAATGTGTCTGATCGTTGAGCCATCCTGATAGCCACCTTTCCATTCTCCTTCAGAAACCCGGAGAGGACCCTGTAGAAAAGTTTTGTTTCCATTTGGACAAAATTTTGTCTCATAAAATCGTTTATTGCCCTATTATATAGCTTGTATATTTGATCGTATCTGTATATAAGCTGTGAATTTGCAGGTTTAGTCTTTTATTTGCTTCAGTTTTTGAGTTGTCATGTCACTCAGAACACGGGTTGCTCCTATCGTCCCAGTGCTGGTTGGGTTGGAAAGCCCTACGTCTTAGCGAGTTGGAGTACAGAAGCAGTACTTGTTCTGTAACTTGCCATTTGAAAAAATCCTTCCTCCATCCCTACAAGTGCAAGGATGCTGAAGGAAAGAATGTTTCCGTATGTCTTCCAGTTGGAGTACAGAAGCAGTACTACTTGTTCTATAAGTTGCCATTTGAAAAAGAAGTAAATAAATAAAATAATAGCAATCCTTCCTCCATACCTACAAGTGCAAGGACGCTGAACGAAAGAATTTTTCCATATATCTTAAGATGCAGAAACGGTAAATTGACCGACTTTGTGTCTGCTAAAGAGTGTTTGAATGTATCGCCCCAATATGCATCACCAAGTGGCTCTATTACTTCCTTTGATGGCAAAACATGCAAGTGAAACTGTGATTTCATAGTTAATTGGGAGTAATAGGAGAAAACTTCAGACCACGTCGCAATGCTTTGCATGTGAAGCTGATGCTCTCATTTGCAATGTTGATGCCGCTGCCTGACTAGAAGGGCTCTTCTGTTGAAGAAAGTTGTCTTTCCACTCAGCCCTCTTATTGTTTTTTAAATCCTAAGCAATGTTTGGTCTATCAAGAATAGGAATCTAATTACTTATCAATCCAATTCAATTGTGTACTGCTTCTTTTACATCAAAACCGGAGCATGGTATGGAGCTTTAACTAGTGTAATTAAGAAACCCTATTTCTTGAAATTCGAACAATGCACTTCCTTCTTCGCTCTATCATTAGGATTCTAATTCTTAAAACACATTCTCCCTCTTAATAAAATTATCACTCCTTTCTCTCAAAAATTTATTTTTTTCACTCTCTCTCTCTCCCCCCTCTATGTACTTATATCTCTTATTTATAATTCCAGCGTTCGTATCCCTCCTTAGGAAAACAAGATATTGCATTCCATATATAATTTCTCACTAGCAAAGCTTGATTATAGAACTGTATGTTGATGTTGATATTATGTTTGTATTCGGCATCTAGAGGAAAACACATGATCATACAAATATTTGAAGAAACGTATGAGTTTGCTCCCATCGGGGGTAGATTTTTATTCAAAAAACAGTTCCGGGAAAAACCATTCCCAAAATACCATTGCAAAATTGCAAATTGGTACTATGATTTTTAAATATAATAAAAATTGCATGTTACACATCCAACTTAGTCAAATTTAGAAATTACATGTTCAACATATAATTTTGGAAAAGTATATTCAACATGCAATTTTTATTATATTTAAAAATTATAGGTTAAGACTGTGGTTTCATAATAGTATTTTCGAAATTATTTCTTCTAAAACCATTTTTTTTATAAAAAAAAATTATTTCAAAAAGACAAACTCATACATAACTCACAATATTCACATAATATAGTGACATCCTAAATAATGTCCATGCTCATAATACAATGACATGTTTAATGTCCATGCATGATAATGCCTAATATATAATTCCTCAACTCCCTGCATGAAATCGTAGTTCATTATTGGGGCAGGCGGTGGAAAAAATTACAGCAGAGCCACATAAAATAATGAAATAGTGAGAGAGACATGAGAAAAGAGATGATATATATGTTTTACCTGGAGAATACTATAATGATTATGACAATCTTGTTCATAGAGTCCGGGCCAATTCCAGAATGGAGATTGATTTTTAAACACCTATTTTATATCTATGAACAAAATGGATAATTTCTCAATAGAAAATAGAATACGAAAAGGAAATCAACATCTATTGTGAGTTGTGACCATCCCTATGCACGGTTAGGTGTTGCTGCTTCATTCCTTTTCCGAAATCACATCGGATTACTTCTATTTTACAAAGGTTTTATCAATATCCATCGATTCAAGCCCTACTTTAACATTTATGAAGCAATTAATTTATATATATTATATATATATAAAAAAAAAAAAGAATTATGGGTATTTCCCTTCGGATTAAACTAGCCCAAGAAGACCAAGTAAAGCAAGTACGTTTCACAAGTTGAGAGAATACAGTAGATAGAATATATGCTAATCATGAAATTGAATCAGATAGAAGTTAAAACGGTCAAAAATCACTTGAAGAAGAACTTCCTAACTTTTGTTGACGTGGATATCCACCTTCTCACGATATTACGAAACCAGCCCTATCCCTTCTTCTACACTCCTTTAGTTTTTTTAAGATGACAAATGAATGCTCACTGGTTTAGTGCATGGGTTTATCATTTTGTCCTTGATAAAGCAAGCAAAAGCCAATCATATCTAATATTCTTCTCACTTTATCGTTATCCCCACATATTCCTAGCTAGATTATGACCCTTCTCTCTTTTCTCACACTTTTGTCTTCTTCTCCCTCTCTTTTTTTAAAAAAAAAAAAAATTACATGCTTGGCATCGCTTAATATCTTCGTTGCAAAAAGTTTTATTAGGAATAATATATTATATAGATTACCTACTAATTGATAGAAACAAATATAACTTTATTATATAAAAATATTTATAATTATTCATTATAGTTTTCTTTACGTGATGATAAACATGTTAAATTTTTTTCCAATCCCATCGAGTATAATAAATAGTATCACTCATTATAATTTGCACGTACCATGATTTCGTTAAAACTTCTACGAGAATAAATCGACTCATTATTATAAGATTGCAACAGTATGTTCAGCCTAAAACTCAAATAAAGCATAGTGAATGATTAGGATCATTGATCACAATTCATTGTTGCTATACGATCAAAACTATATATATATAAAGTCTAAAATAGGTCTGCTTGATATAGTTTTATGGTTTGGATGGAATCGGAAGTTCTTGGTAACTTAAATAAGGAGTCGGTAATTTAAGTGAAAAGTGAAAATAAAAGGAAATTAGAAAACAATTAATATAAGAGTTTTTACTTTAAACTTTATTTCTTTTCTTTTTAAAATTAGACAAAGTAGTGGAAATGGATGAAAATAAAATTAAAAAAAAAATCATAAACATCATTTTCTATAATATTTAGTAAAAACAAAATAGAGATAATGGCACATTCACTTCTTTTAGGGTGCATTTGATTTGGGGAAAACCCTTTTTGAATTTCCTTCTGTATTTATAATAATTATAAAATATTACAAATCTCAATGATTTGCTTATATGAGTGACTTTTAATAATACATGATGGTGGGAGACAAACGTGTTAGCCCATTGTTAGTAGTAATGGTTAAAGGTCTACTATCATTGGAAAATACATCATATCCATTTTTGTAAAGATAAAATCTTTTGTAAAAATTTTTAATAGTATTTTATGTGATTATTAACTATCACCATTAGTTTAGGAAAAAACAACTATTATCATAAGTGAGACTATTACCTCCACCCTTCAATCTTCACCATCACTTTATTCCTACAAGGCCTGGTGTCTATTATATTTTTTAGCTTACAGTGATAATATTTGACAAATGTAAAGCTTTATTGTAGGAAATATCAAGAAAAATAATTAAAAGATGTTTTCTATAAAACCTTTTTAGTTATCAACCAAATAAAGAAAATGAATATATTTATCACAATTTCTTTTCATAAATAAAGGATGTAAAAGAAGATGTGTTAATGACAGTTGTTTTTAACAAGAGGATCTATCAATGAAAATAATTTCTTTTAACAATATGTTGATGACGATCGTTTGTTGTGTTTTTCAAGATTAGATTTTGAAATTTGTTTTAAACCAAATCAATATTAATGAAAGAAGATCTAAAATATCAAAGATTTTGGGATACAAAAATGTTTGTTAAAATGTTGGCAAAAAAAATGTTTGTTAAAAGAAGAAGAGAGAGAAAGAAGATAGTGGGGGAATATGTTCATTGAATAGCAATTGGTATGTTCTAGTTCATAATAACTATTTATCATTTGGAAAAATTTTTTACCTTACTAAATACCTATTCATACCACATAAATATCGTGATAAGTCCCTTTTATAGAATAGAGGAGGAATAATAATTTCATTCCTTTTCTATTCAATAAAGTGAATGAATCATCAAAATTATTTTGACCTACAGTAATTTTCAAACCGTGCATTTGATCGGAATCAATGGATGTATTGGATATCACCCCAATTCAGTGGTCCGCCAGTTTGGTACTATCCAAGACATAGTTTATCGGCCCTCGCTGGAAGCAATCACCTTCGAGTACCAAGATCCAAACCTGCTGGTGGCTGAAAAGTTTGCTAAGCTGGCAAGATCAGTCAAGCTAATTTCTACAAATTCTCTTAGAATATCTATTAAATTTAAGGTAGCATCATTGATAGTTACTATTGATTAGCGGATATGCTGTTGATTAATGGCTAAGAATATCCATTAAATTTAGGGTAGCATCATTGATAGTGCTATTGATTAGCGGATACAAATCAATTTTTGGTTACTGTAGCATAAAAGATCTAAATTCATAGGCTTCCACGCTAAATGGAGGCAGATTCAATGATAGTTCTTTTAGGGATTGGTGGTGGATACATAGGGGAAAATCCATGGAATGAAAACCAAATTATCTATATCTTTTTATATGAATTTAAGGCCCCATATACTCAATGCTCCAATTGAGAATTTTATAGCTACAAAAACACCAGAAATAGAAAGGAAATTTAGCTACCGAAAAACAAAAGGAAAAAAAGCCATTTGGACGTTGGCCTCTGTCCACTAAATTGGTCAGTTCACCTTACTCCCCTTGAATTATTCCTTTGCAGCAGCTTACATTTTTTAACTTTGATCCTTAACAAAGGGGAGAGTTCTTATAGAACCAAGAAGTACATCACCAAAATCTAGTTTTTCTTAACAAACCTCTTGCTTTGCTGCTAATCTTTAAGGAATCATTCTACGTTGTCTACCCGTTACACTGTCATTCATCACCATGAGCGTGTATATCAATAAAAGATCATTGTTCATTCCACTACTTTTGCTCAAGACATATTCTTTGAATTTCCCTTATTACAATATGAGCAAGGCAAGGAGTCAAAAGAAATGAAAAAGTTCCCACTTATAGACATGATGAGATTGATATGCACTAATTATTACTATTTCAAAAGCATATGGGTTCTTTTAAGGACCTCCATGTGATGCTCTTTGATGATGTCCAAGCACACTCAAACTTATAGGTCCCCTTTGGGTGGCAGCGCAATTATTTTATGTTAAGTACCTTCACATTCCACATAAGAAGAGTGTTTGCTTGTGCTACACTTAAATCCACATGTGATGGTGCCTTTTTTTCTATGAGTGCTTTGGTTGTACAATTGCTCTTACTGAGTGAACTTGGCTTTTCATCATTCTCTTTACCATGTCTCAATTTGCTAGATGAAATGATAGAAATTTATTAAAAAAACGCCCACTATGACAAAGAAGATTCCTATGTAATTCTCTTTTTTATGCAAAGAGGTATCATGAGGGCTTACAGAATACAAACTTGAAAAACTTTGTTTTGTGAATTGCACACAGAAATGGTACAATTTCCACTAAATTTTTAACATGTGGGAAAGGAGGACATATACATAGATTAATTTTTCCATCTGCAGGCCTAGTTATTCTACGCATGTAAAGGTTAATGAAAGTTGCATCCCAGAAAAAGGTGCAACCGAATTCACCTGCTTCTCCAACAAATAACCCATGAAGGTGCACAGTGGAATACCATGTTAACGCTTTGGATAGGGATCTACAAATGAGCATGCAATAAGTAGAGATCTGGCACTTACTGGCCTAATAAGAAGCGATTCAACACGCTCAAAGGTTTCAAATCCTTGTGATGGCATAAATGTTAATAGAATTTAACAGAAAGAACATCCATTAAGTTTGCATCTCTGTAGTGTGAGATATCATCACATGATGTAAACAACATTTTTAAGTGTTGGATATCTAACCAGTGAAGAGGGATCCAGTAATACAGCTATATAATGGAAAAAAGGAGATCAAAGACAAATAAATGAAAAAAAAAAAAAAAACAATGGCAGTATATAGGCTCTTCCTTTAGCACAGCACACTGGATTCCTCTTCCCCAGAAAACACCTTATCGATATGTTATTTTCAAAAATTTTCACAAACCATAATCATCCGATTTCTTCTTGACCCTCTGAAGGGCATTGGATCAACTCCAAGATGTTGACGACCTCACCCATGTCAGGCCTGTTAGATGGCACTTGGGATGAACATATCAAACCCAGCTTTATGACTGGAATGACCTCTTCTGCTGGAAAACTACCTTTTAGCCTGTCATCAACACATTTCTCAACTGTTCCATCATCCAAGGCACCCCTCACCATGTCACACAGCACAATCACATCATCCTCCATATACTCAACTGGCCTCCTCCCAGTCACCACCTCAAGAACCAGAATCCCAAAGCCATAGACATCACATTTCTCAGTTATCTTGACAGTTTTACAGGCAAATTCAGGAGCCATATAGCCCAGTGCACTCTGAATTTTGCTGCTTAAAATACATCGATCCAATGTTGGCAACAATCTAGCCAAGCCAAAGTCTCCTACCTTTGGCTCCCCAGAGCTGTCCAGGAGGATGTTGGTTGATTTAAGATTGTAGTGAATTATATTCATTTGCTGCAGATAGGACAATCCCTTTGCCATCCCAAGGATTATATTGAATCTCTGGCGCCACGTAAGGCAGTTTTGTTCATGTGCATCATGAATATGTTTATACAAACTCCCACTGGAAACATATTCATAAATGAGGAGCTGCAAGGACTGTGTCCAGTAGTAACCCTCAAGTTTTACCAGATTAGGGTGTCTAATCTTGCCAAGCAATTTCACTTCCCTTTCAAATTCTTCTTGGGACTTGATCAAACTTGACACAGTAAGCTTCTTAATCGCAACTGATTGCCCATCCCGAAGAATTGTTCGATAGACAACCCCAAATCCACCACGGCCTAGTTCAGAGTCCTTGTTGAGCAATGCATGTGCACCAGTAGCAAAGTTAGCATCACCAGAAAACATCACTAGTTTTCCGTAATTTGGATCACCACTTGGGGAACAGCTAAAATCTTCCCCTCCAGATGGAGTGAGTGTAGGTGCAGAGCGTGCCATTGAAGAACGAGTATGGATATTAAGAACAGTAATAGCTACCACACCAATCACAATGAAAGCAGCAGCTCCAATGGCAATAAGGGAAGAAATACTGAGTATGATTCCATTGTGATGATGATTTAAAGAACCACCACTTGAGTTTGAAGAATTGGGGTTAAGGACAATTGGCTTAGGATGGACTGCTGGACAGGAGCGATTGACAACAGAACCACATAGAGATGGATTGCCCGAAATGGATGAAGGGGATATCGTGTTGAAGAAGCCACCAACTGGGAGTTCACCTTCAAGCTGGTTGTGGGAGATGTTGAAATTGATAAGGCGAGAAAGATTAGTCAGCTCTTTGGGTAAGCTTCCAGAAAGATCATTGAAAGAAAGGTCCACATATTCTAGATTCGTTAGGTTGGCAATGGCAGCAGGAAATGATCCCGTCAGTTTATTTTCGGAGAGGATCCTGCAAAATATGAAAGGACTAATGAGATTTCACTATTAGAAAGAACATACGAATTTAATCCAAATGCTTGATCAACAACTCTAATAGGAAGGAGGACAAATACTAATTTTTAGAGCAAGACAACATGTTTCTGATTCTTCCTATTTGGGATCATGGGCAGCTCCAGTTTTCACCCCCTCCAGTTGTTCAGTAATTATTCTATGTATTACACACAACTCCATAATATTTGGTAACATGCACAAAAGGAACATGAAAAATAGCCAAACATGGACTAAATCATCCCACATTGTGCTCTCAATAGACTCTTTTTCTAACTGTAGACCCTGCATGCTTAAATCATTACATAGCAAGTTTAACGGCACACACACTGCAGTCTAATAGCCTTGTAGTAGGCCAACTTTCAAAAGATATTATCATATAAGAAGCAATAAGCATAATTTGAGTTATGAACTACCTCCATGTTGCTCATGTTTCTAGCCGTTTAAGATTAAAGTCTGCTATGTCCCACGACTGCAGTCGTATTTAGTGCATTGCAGAAAGAAACAGTGAGACAACATAGAGTACTTACAATGACTTGAGAGCTGAGCAATTTTCGATTTCCATAGGGATTTTTCCTCCAATGTAGTTCTTCTCAAGCCTCAGTTCCTCTAAAGACTTTGCTCCTCCGATTTCAGGAGGGATTGATCCATTCAGCATATTGTAACCCAAATCAAGGACCTGGATGTTGGCGTATTCACCAATATTTCCAGGGATATGGCCAAAAAGAGAGTTCCGGGACATATTCAGGATCTTCAGGCTAGAAAGGATACCGATCTGAAATGGAATTTGACCGGACAATGCATTGGAAGATAAATCCAAGACCTGGAGATTTTCATAAGAGGCTGCACTTGGCATTGACACGTTGGGTATGTTTCCACTCATAGCATTTCCAGCCAACGAGACACTTTGAAAATCCACTTTGAATATCCATGAAGGGAAGCCACCAGTCAACTGATTCCGACTAATATCCAAAGCCAAAAGGTTAATACAATTCGACAATGACTCGGGCAATCTTCCACTTAGACGGTTCATGGATAGATTCAATCTTTTCATTACCTCGATCTTCCCGATTGAATCCGGAATCCAACCATAGAATTGATTTGCTGAAAGATCCAAATTCTCAAGGTCTGTCAGCTCTCCAATCCAATTCGGTATCCCCCCCGAAAGTACATTTGCCCGCACGCTAAGCGAGGTGATCGTACTAAGTTGCTTCAATGACTCTGGAAGACTTCCAGAAAAAGAGTTCTCACTTAAATCAATCAACTTCAAAAGCATACAACCTCCAATCTCATCCGGAATACGTCCCGTGAAACGATTCCCCCGCAAACTTACAGTTCTAACATCATATAAATTCCGAATCCCCTGTGGTATTTCTCCCACAAGCATATTATCCGAAAGATCAATTAATTGAAGTCCCCTCAAAAACCATATCCCCGACGGCAATTCCCCGGATAGGTGATTTGAAGAGAAGTTTAACCTCACTAGGCTAGAGCAAGAGCTCAAAGAATCAGGAATCTTCCCTGTAAGACTATTCCTAGCCAATGATATTACAGCTAATGAACCACATTGTCTAAACAATTCATCCGGGATCGGCCCGACAAGGCTATTTTCACTCAAGTCTAACACTTGCAAACTCCTAATAGTAGTAAGACTTGGATTGATACTCCCACTAAAGTTGTTCCTAGCTAGTGAAAGTGTCTGAAGCCACTGCAACCTCAAAAGGCCACGGTCTATGTGACCTGAGAGACCGAAATCATCGAGCACAAGCTGCGTAACCCGGTTCGATCTCGGGTCACATTTGATGCCATCCCAATTACAAGGACTATCATCATCTTCATTCCAAGATACAAGTTTGGATTTCGGATCTTGTAAACCAGCCTTAAACACTATCAAGCCAAGAATATCATCGTTGAATATGGGGTCTACAGAATGTACTAGAATTGGATAAAACAATATCAAAATAAATACCACTTCAAATATGTTAAACTTCATTTCTCAATGGAAAGCATGTACCTTTATAAATACAAAGCATCCATGTATGAGTAAAGTAAAGAAATTTCCTTCTTTTTTCCTTTCTTTTCTTTTTTTGCTATGAAGTTTTTGTCTGGTTCAGAAGAAAAAAATACAATGGCTGAAGAAGCCAATGGAAAAGACAACACACAGTGAGTCACTTTCTAAAGAAGCACTTTCCTATTTGGATTGTAGCGGTAGTGTGTAGACACAGTTTTAAGTAAGTAGACAACAGAAACAATGAAAAGACACGTCTAAAGGTCACAGGAAGGAGAAGAAAAAGAAGAAGAAGAAGCAGCAGCAGCAGCAGAAACTAAAAAGAAGACAGACCCAGTTCAGAGAACAAGAAAAGATAAGAACTTGATAGAAGAATGGTGGTCTTGAGATGGTTTTGTCAAATGGGTATCAAAGAAAATGTTGTAGAGATGAGGAAAGAGTGCCGGTAAGGGCGGGAGCTTAAAATTGAAGACTCGTTTGAGAAAAAAAGTGGCTTCAAAGAAGATGCAAGAAGATGAACTCGGAGATACTTAGGAGTGCGTGCAGAGGAGTTATGGTGTGGTCTGAACAACTTGGACTAATAAAAAGGGTATAGAGAGAGAGAAAGAGAGAGAGGGAATGATGTGTTTGTGTGTGGAGAGTGGGATGGTATGATGGTGTTTTGTATAAAAGAGAGGAGAGAATTACAGAGGAAAAGAGTTAGAGGAAGCAAAGCAAAGTAGGGGGGGGAAATGGGATGGGATGATCTGGCTATTGCTACTGCTAGAGTGCTACTGCTACTAGTACTGTCATCGCATTTAAAAAAGATTGTGACGCCCAAAAAGCCCAACAGGGAAGCTGCATCCCCTTGACTGTACACATGCAACAGTCAACATGCCATGCATTGCATTGCCTTGCCCGCTATGCGTGACAATCAAATCTTGGAAACTCTGTCTAAACAATCTTTTTTCACACTTAAAGGTGCGTATTTCTCAAGTGTTCTCCTTTTCATTATTTCTTACTATTATCAAATATTACCCTGGTTTTCCTAATTGCATTAGGGGGTAAAAGGAGGGAATAATATTATTGGGAAAGTTATATGTTGGTAGAATATTTTAGCACAGGAAAAGTATATCATTTCCTTTTGTTTTGTTTTGTTCGGTTTTTTCTTTTATAAACCAAATCAAATCATAAAATGTAATTTGATTTTTTTATTATTTTGCATCTAACTATATAATTCAATTTAGAAATTTTAACAACCATAAAACTCTTTTACCATTTTAAATCAAACTATGCGATTCGATTTAAAAATTTTAATAACCACAAAATTCAATTTGGTTCAATACAAAGTAAATCATAATTTATTATCTAAAAAAATTATATGCATAGCATCTAATTTCATGTGATAAGTATTAAATTTATTTATAACATGCGTTGGAACCATAAAAAAAGTTGATGAAATAAATATTTATACAACTAAGGAATCTTAAATGTGTTTTTAAGATTTGATTTTATTCATAAGATCAATACATATACATAATCTATTAACTTAAGGCTGCAAAAGTTAAATGTATCTATATTTCAATAAGTAAAAAAACTAAAATTTTCTTTTAAATACTATGTTGTAATAAAATAATTTTTTTATCACATGTAAATATTACTTTAATTTTTAAAATGGTTTGAATCCATTTTTTAGTTGAACCCAAACATAAATTTTCTATTGAAATTCAAAAAGAAAAAAAAAACACATTCAATTTGATTGGTTCAATTTGCGGTTGGATTAATTTTTTTTCCCACTCCTATTTAATTCCATAAAATAGATTTTAACATACTTTTGAAATATCTTTGAGTACATACAACAAATATCTAAGTAATATAATTTTCATTAATCCACCTAGTTAAAGACCAATGATAATATTAGAGCTCTAATTTATTTTTAAGAGATGTTCGACATATAATTTGAAGATTAACGAGCTAAAATATTTAAGGTATTTCGTTTCAAATTATAATATTTCATACAAAATCATAATTATATTATAAAATCGATAAAAGAGCTATAATCATTAATATAGATTACTCAAAATTCATATCTACATTGTAGGATTTTCTATCCATCTAATTTATATTGGATGCTACTAATATAATGGTGGTTTATGATAATTTAGTAGTATTGATTTACAGTAGTGTAAGATATTTATATAAAATAAGTAAAATAATTCTCTCTTCCTAAAAATAAAAATATTTGTTATTAACATTATCCATGTAAAATAACCATGCAACTGTTGAAATTGCAATATTTTCGACTAAGTTTTTTATTTTTATTTTTCATGGTTTTTGTAGACAAATGAAGACGAAAGGACACATACTCGATGGACAATAATACATTTATTGCGTGTATCACTTGCGATTATCAGAGCACACCTACTCAATAAAAATTGTCGCCGGCGACCACCCTTGTTGGCCCAGTCTTACTCGACACCATTAATTAGGGGTTTTCAGCATGATGGTAGTAGAAGACAACTGTAGCAACCATGAGTTCATGATTTTATAAAATCTTTTTAATTAAAATAAATATTAAATTATACGTATAAATTTAGTTAAATAAAAATTTAAGGTTCATCAATCGATACAATTTTGTTATTTAAAAAAAATTATATATATATATATATATATATATTTTCTCATTTCCATAAAATAATTTTATTTTCACAAAAAATAATATTTAATGAACCAACTTTATTGTGGTCTAAGAGAACGTTATCCTATAAATGTATGCCCATTATTTTATCGGCACAAGTTCAAAGGAGAACAAAACAAAATCTCAATCTACTACTAATATACCATGTATCTTATATCCATTTTATTTTCAGTTTCATGAAATCTAAAAGCCTTAAAAATAACTTCTTCCTGTTAGTTTTGAAAACCCTATTTTTAAATCCTCTATCAAAAGTTGATTATTCAATATTACCTATGAATATCAAAATTTAACTTATTTGTAATCAAATCATAAATGAATATTATACACGATCTATGAAACTTTTATGTACATTAAATCCTAAGAGATAAGTAGCAAAGTCATTGTACATAAAATAAAGTATATAACTATAAGAATTAACACAATAAAATTGGAGGGAGGACAAACGTGATCAAATAAAAAATATAAGACAAGTGTACTAATATGGATGGGGGATGGGAAAGGGTTGCCAACACAAGGCAGAAACGACACTGCAAACTGCAACATCGGACAAAACAGTGAGTAACAAAAACATCCATCATTAATGCGACACGAAATGGACAATTTAGTTTCGGCCCAAGTAGAGTCGATCTACGAGAGAAACACACACATCAATTATATTATATACATGTCACTAAAGGACAGTTTCATGGCTGACTGAACCTGAACTGGGATTTCTTAAACTACAATTCTGGTACCTAATACTAGGATTTCTTGAACTACAATTCTGGTACCTAATACTATAATATATATGGGAAAAAGAAAAAAAGAAGCCCTTGATTGGATATTGCCTTTTTGTTTTTCCAAGAAGTCAATGGAGCTGATCATTTTGGCCGTTTCATTGTTTGTGTTTATGGTATTAGCAATTGCTTGCTTGACATTTACTCCTCACTTATTATAATTAGATATCGTCTCTGTACCAGACGATGCCATTGACTCTTTTTAAAGACAGTTCATATTTGGGACGTGTAATTCTTATTACTCTATTCACGCTTTCTGTCCATACTCTTTTAATTACAGAAACAGGTGCCAGTCTCCATGTGTTGCTTGGCGTGACTGACGGGTTGTGCATTTCTCATTCCCACGGTACATAGAATAAATCATCTACGGCGCTCTTTCTTTTTGAATATTTTATAACATGGACAGTAGAGTTTCTAGAACTCAGAATACGGGCTTAGTGATGGGCCTATACGGGCTGGTTCTATTTGGTCCACATCAAAAGTAGGCCCAAAATGATGCCCTATTCCGTAATTTTTTACAAGTTAAATGGCATCTGCTTATATATTATCGTGTCCAAAACTCTTATAAGCTAATTATATAAATAATGGTCTCTTATGAAATAGATTATGATAGAGTCTTTCTTCTTACAATGAGGTAGAAATTGTCATAAAAACAAAAATGAAAAATAGTAATGTACGATCGATATTTTAAATATATAAAAAAAATTATGAAAATATAATCTATAATTAAATACTTTTACAATCAATTGACATCTATTTTTTTTTTTTCATTTAAGTTAATCTCTATTATGCGATTATTAACTATATTTTGTTAAAATCCTATGCTAAATGCATGTGAGCCAAAAAAAAAAAAAAAACTCAAAATCTCATATGCAAATCAGTAGACCCAATATTACAGGGGAAAAAAAATCAGCAAACTCAAAAACAATATTTGCGAAACCCTCTTTGGTCTAGTTTGGAACTTCTTCATGAAGAAAAATATTTTGAAATGCCAATTGAGCAACTTGTGAAATGGGATAAATCATTTATTGGAAACTAAAAAAAGTTCATCAATCTAAACTATTGGATGATTTATGAATTAATCATATATTGTCATATCTTTTTTTTTTTTTTAAATCTCCAACATTAAATCTTTTAAAATTATCAAATAGCGATTTATTCTAATTAGTAATCCGTTTAATAAAGGTTTATATATGAGATCATGTGTGTGTGTAACATGATATTTCAATATAGCACTTAATGATTGCATAGTAGCAAAGAAGATAAGTTATGAGTTTTGTTAGAAGCAAAACACGAATTAGTTGATTGGAAAATCGTTAAAAAAAAAAAAGAAGAAAAATCAAATTTTTATATTTTCTTCATATTAAGTATGATCTTTAGTTTTCATATTCTTGCATCACATGCCATGATCTAATGAATGTGAATCGGACACGGGATAAAGATAGATAAGTTGAATCTATGATGATTTGATTGATTAAGCTGGCAATCAATGGAAGAATCCAGCTATAAATATAGCATGTAGGTAGGTGAATAATTAGGGTTTAAGAATTGGAGAGTTAGCTCATTTTCCACAGATCTGAAGGATCCATGATCTTATGCCATTGAGTACCTGACACCTGTCACCAAACAATAAAAGACTGAAACAAACCCAAGTCAAAGGACCAGACATAACACTCGTTTTGTGGTTTCCCTTTTCTTTCTAATTTAAATTTTGCTCTGTAATTGAAGAAATGTCATTGACTTAACATTGCTAACACAACATCTGGAAGGCATTCCCTTGGTAGCTTGGAAATAGCCCCTGTCAATGTTATTGCTCTGTTGCTCTGATTGATCTCATGGGGGCCATTACTGTGTTTTTCTAGAACAGTTCATGCCTTGGGAGACTCAGCCATCTTCCATACCTGACATCGATGATGTACTGTAAATGTGTTATTCTTTTGTAATGATCACATATTGCTGATGACGATCCTTTGTTATTTTGCAAACGAAAACGGTACAATTTGACCAAAAAAATTCAACAAATCAAAGGGAAAGAAGCACTTCATGAATAACTGGAAAGATTCAAGGAAATTTTTATCCAAGTTAGGTCAGCCCACAATGGGGCAAATGAGTGCATGATTTGGGCTGAAAATTTAGATTGTCCCAAACACAGCGAAAGGTGTCCAGAGTTTGAGCTTTTCTTTATGTTATCTCTCATTCGGCCCAAGGAATATTGGTGAAGCCCATGAGTATTTTCAAGAGTGTGGATTTGTTCAAAAGGTTGTATCTGGTCTTGCTCTAATTACAACCGAGTGTTGAAGTGGGTCTATCATCTTTGCATATGAATGGGGGGCGAACATATAGGGAAAAAAATAGAAAGAAGGTTGAGTCTGAAGCTTAAAAGAATTAGAGCAAATGTGCCATTTTTGGAGAGGAATCAATAGGCATCCATATGATAAAATACATGAGATTTTTTAGCATGTTCAATATAATTGTTATTTAATTAAGTCTTCTATGTAATTTCCATGTTTTTTTTTCATAATTATTCATATTTTATATGTCATTTTCACTTATTTTATGATTTTTCGCTTCCACTATTTTACATCAATTGGTACCAAAACTTATTATCATATTCTTTTTACGGCTTGGTTTTTCGATTTGATTCTTGGACCAAAACTTTTAGCTAGTTGATTTTGAATTATTTTTAATGAATATGTGTGGGTGGGGAGAACTTAGGACTAGATTAGTCACACTGAATCACCAATTTGAATCCATTGATATTGTTTGTTATGCCATATGAATAATGTAAAAACTAAAAGCAAAGTCCCACCTAATGTTCAAGAAAATGATATAGTACATAGTTCCCTTGGAATTGTTCTCATCAAATATTAAGGTTAATCAATCGGTTTTGGACTACGTTCACCAAGGCCCACTTTCCTCTAGAGTTATGAAAATCTTATTTACAACATTGACTTCCTTTTTGAATCATCTAATTTGTATTTATTTTAGTTAATGATAGTTACCCTATAAATTTCTATAAAAAATAACCACTATTAATGTCATTAAGTATGTGAAATCTTAAATCTAATTATGATGCATATTTCTATGTCTAAAGCGTAATTGAAATTGCTTCAAATTCTAACAAATTCATAAATTTCCTTTTGAGTCTCTACAACTTGTAACACACAAAACCCATTAGTTGTCAATTAATGAGTTTATAAATCTAGAATTGAGATAATCAAAATATAAAATTAATTAAAACATAACACACAATGAAACCATTAACTAATAATCCATCAATTAATGCTTATATGGCATTGGGATTACTGGGTTTATAAACGAAAAATGAAAAGGAAAAAGGAAGAGAGAAGCTCTCTTCTGCATTGGGGTGTTAATTAGAAAAAGAAAAGGAGGGAAAGGTGGAAGCGAGGATCCCTCCAAAACTACTCCCATGAAAATGCCAAGGAAAATGTAAATAGTAATAATAATGATGATGATGATGATGATAAACAAAAACTAAACCCCCTATGTTATTTGTATATTTGAGTAATCTCCTTAAAAATCAAAGAATGAATCCTCATATTCTCTCTCTCTCTCTTTTGACAATGCAGGGTGTCTAACATGAGACCTTCAATCATGATGTGGATATTGTGAACCCTTTTTGTGTTTCCATTTACCATGTACATTTGAATTGATAAGAAATTTTGTGTTGTTCTAAATCATGCACTTTTTTCTATTACAACCATAGAAGTTGACATAAAAAAAAAAAAAGAGCATAAAAATGGGATAAAAACATGCAAACAATAGATATGCTAATTAAGTCTCGGTTTCAATTATCTTTTCTAGATTTAGTGTATTTGATCTATAAGTGTGCAGTATGCACTTTATCACTTTTAATCTAATTTCATAGTAAAATTGCATCAAAATGTACACAAACGTGGTCACTAAGCTAGGAAGAACACGTAATTTCATAAGTTCCCATAGATAACAACTCTAAGGTTTTCACTAAAGAGTTTTCTTTTACAAACATATATAGTAGTCAATTAAAATTAAACATTAGCCATCATTAGTCAGATTATATACTAAACCTCATATACATAACCAACAAGCAAGAATAGTCACATACTTGAAATTTGCTCAAAACCTTTGTAATGATGCAAATGAATTCCTAAATCATATAACATGTGATATCAATAGCTTATATGTTAAAGATTACGATTCCTACATCTATTATTTGATTTTTCCACCAATATACTAGTTTTAGTCTTATTTAATTTTTTCTTAAGTCGCTTTTTGCTTACCCCATCAACTTAAGGGATGTAGGTAGTCAATTGGGTTGTGGTCGACCAAGTAGTTGATCAGGTTAGCTATGTAGTCAACAAGCTAACTACCATGTGAACCACCTCAGTTACCAAGTTAACCACACTATCAACCACCTCCTTATACTTATATTCTTTTTTATACTAAATCCTAGCAATTAATGTAAAACCTTTCTAAATTATTTTCTTGATTCAATTTCTAACTTTAATGTGTCCTTCCATCCTGCAATGGAATGGTTAAGATTGACAATGATGGCGTGGTGGAGAAAGAAAGAAACTAAGCTGGATTTAGATTTATTGCCAGAGATTATAGAGGGGCTTTGATAGCAATTATTGTAGGAAAGCAAATGCATATGCTCATTAGGTTGCAACCCTAAGCAAAAGTGGGTTTGCACTTCATATAGGGTGTCTTTAACCTCATCCCCTCTTGTTTCTCTCTTATTGCTAGCTTAGGGCTATGATCCTTAACTAATGTGCTTTTTTTTTTTAATTTCAATAAATAAAGTTATGTTTTGGAAAAAAAAAAACTTTAATGCATCTTTAAATTGAAATTTCAAGTTCTCTATTAAAATCTCGAAATTTTACTTATTGAATATTTACTTATTCATATTCCCATAAAAAAACTAGTGTACATAAAATCAAGATTAAATTATTCTTATTCTATAAATAATTACTCTTATCCTTATTATAATCCAACATGAAAATCATAAATAAAATCAAGGTTAAATTCTTAACATTTCAAGTTGTAATCTCCAATTCATGATTTGAAGCCTAAGGATCGATTTTAGATACTAGTAACTATTTATGAATTTCTAAGGTTTTTAATTACCTTTGTTATTAAAGATTTGTTGTTTAATGTTTATAATCCTATTATTCCATATTTGCATTTATATGTTAAAGAATGAAGGGATCTAGGACTAGAAAACTTACATTTGTGGCATGCTCTTAACCTCTTTTCTCTCTCTCATTGGAGTAAGAATGCTTTTTTTTTTCTTTCTTTTAATATATATATATATATATATATATACACTAAAGTGAGTTGTGAGGGATGACCTATGTCTTATTTGTAAGAGTTATATGGGAATTAGTGGTAGTCTATCCTATAGAAAGTTGTGGATGAGTTTCTCATCATATCACTTATTATTTTATTTTCTATTAAGAAACCATTAGTTATATATTTACTATATCCTTGATGTACGTAAATATTAACGATTTTATCCATTAGTTATTTAATTTTTCTTGTTATTATATATATTAATTAAATTTGTAGGTATAAGGTACTTCATCCCCTCAAAATTCGTTATTAATGGCGATAAGATACTTACCTCGTGTTTTTAGTTAACTCAATCATCCTCCTCTCTAAGTGACTAATCCACTAAAATTAACCATTAGCCATCATTAGTCAGATTATATACTAAACCTCATATACATAACCAACAAGCAAGAATAGTCACATACTTGAAATTTGCTCAAAACCTTTGTAGTGATGCAAATGAATTCCTAAATCATATAACATGTGATATCAATAGCTTATATGTTAAAGATTACAATTCCTACATCTATTATTTGATTTTTCCACCAATATACTAGTTTTAGTCTTATTTAATTTTTTCTTAAGTCGCTTTTTACTTACCCCATCAACTTAAGGGATGTAGGTAGTCAATTGGGGTGTGGTCGACCAAGCAATTGATCGGGTTAGCTATGTAGTCAACAAGCTAACTACCATGTGAACCACCTCAGTTACCAAGTTAACCACACTATCAACCACCTCCTTATACTTATATTCTTTTTTAGACTAAATCCTTGCAATTAATGAAAAACCTTTCTAAATTATTTTCTTGATTCAATTTCTAACTTTAATGTGTCCTTCCATCCTATAATGGAATGATTAAAATTGACAATGATGGTGTGGTGGAGAAAGAAAGAAACTAAGCTGGATTTAGATTTATTTCTAGAGATTCTAGAGGGGCTTTGATAGCAATTATTGTAGGAAGCTCTACTTTGAAGGAAGTTGAAGAGGTTGAGTCTTTTCTTTGTAAGATCAAGAGGATGGAAGGATGTTGCAGTTGAATCTAACTTTGTAAATGTCATTTGAGGAATCAATCAGTCATTAAGGAGCTCCTGGAGGGTTTTTCCAATTGTGTCTAAAATAAAGAACATTGTTTTTTATTTTGATCATATTTCTTTTACTTACATTAGTAGGAAAGCAAATGCGTATGCTCATTGGGTTGCAACCCTGAGCAAAAGTGGGGTTTGCACTTCATATAGGGTGTCTTCATCCTCATCTCCTCTTGTTTCTCTCTTATTGCTAGCTTAGGGCTATGATCTTTGACTAATGTGTTTTTTTTTAATTTTTATTTTAATAAATAAAGTTATGTTTTGGAAAAAAAAAATTTAATGCACCTTTAAATTGAAATTTCAAGTTCTCTATTAAAACCTCAAAATTTTACTTATTAAATATTTACTTATTAATATTCCTATAAAAACTAGTGTAAATAAAATCAAGATTAAATTATTCTTATTCTATTAATAATTACTCTTATCCTTATTATAATCTAACATGAAAATCATAAATAAAATCAAGGTTAAATTCCTAACATGTCAAGCTGTAATCTCCAATTCATGATTTGAAGCCTAAGGATTGGTTTTAGATACTAGTAACTATTTATGAATTTCTAAGGTTTTTA
This sequence comes from Laguncularia racemosa, assembly GCA_037954665.1. NCBI lineage: Eukaryota > Viridiplantae > Streptophyta > Magnoliopsida > Myrtales > Combretaceae > Laguncularia > Laguncularia racemosa. Next base: position 132,558 of record JBBMOL010000483.1, on the reverse strand, counting down.
ATCCTATTATTCCATATTTGCATTTCTATGTTAAAGAATGAAGGGATCTAGGACTAGAAAACTTACATGTGTGGCATGCTCTTAACCTCTTTTCTCTCTATCATTGGAGTAAAAAAGTTTTTTTTTTTCTTTTAATATATATATATACACTAAAGTGAGTTGTGAGGGATGACCTATGTCTTGTTTGTAAGAGTTATATGGGAATCAGTGGTAGTCTATCCTATAGAAAGTTGAGGATGAGTTTCTCATCATATCACTTATTATTTTATTTTCTATTAAGAAACCATTAGTTAAATATTTACTATATCCTTGATGTACTTAGATATTGACAATTTTATCCATTAGTTATTTAATTTTTCTTGTTATTATATTATATTAATTAAATTTGCAGGTATAGGGTACTTCATCCCCTTAAAATTCCTTATTAATGGCGATAAGATACTTACCTCGTGTTTCTAGTTAACTCGATCATCCTCCTCTCTAAGTGACTAATCCACTAGATTTAGATCTATAGGTTATGGACCTATTGCTCTTTTGTGGACCACTCTAATTAGATTTAAATATTTTATGTTTGAGATTTATATCAAAATTCCTATAACTATTCTATACATATGCTTACATGTTCCTAACTTGTTTGAATCCATTTGCCTAGATTTATCTATATCCTCAATCAGCATTGATATGTTCATCCTATAAATACTAGTATCCAATAATCTTAATTAATATTTGATAAACACAATTTACAACTTCTCTTTTTATATACTTCTCACTCTCTTGATGATTATTCGATCTAAAGAAATGCCTTCATCATTCATACTTTAATTTTGTACTCACAACTTCGTTCTAAATTTCTCTATAGATCAATATGCCTAACTACTATCCACCTATTTACTAAGAATCTCCAATTTATCATCTATGGGATTAATCTTTGAGATCTATCATAAGGATTAACCTTTTCTTCCTCGCATTACTTCATTTAGTGCCTTTAGCATGAAAAATTATCATTATCACTATAGTTTTACAGCTATTTGTACATATATATTGTAATGCTTCAGAACCTAGAATGCTACAACTCGCCATGTGTTACTACTCAATAGCGACATGCTAAGACTCCAATTCTCCAATACAAATTTAAACTGTTCATATCCACTATAGACCAATGTCATTAAACTTCAATAATAAAACTGAATAATTTACAAGTGAATCATTCTAATCATCATTACTTTAAACTAATACATTGAATTCCAATCCCAAAACCATGAAACTATCTATCAACATATAATAATCAATATAAATGAAAGTCTAACCACTATCTCCACATTCTCAAATCAATAACTTAAAATTCTATCAAGGAGTTCTTCATTGATTTTCACATCTTTCCTCATCAATATAATAGTAGTGCTCCCTTCCATATTCATTCAAATAATGAGTCACTAAGTTTTCATTCTCATCGTAATCAATATGTTTATCATTCTCACCTGTAACTGAAAAGGAAAAAGAAATGAGCCTAAACTCAGTACATAAGTATCGCATAAACATGCACGTGCCAAACCAACAACAATATCAACATGAGTAAATGCAATAGTAATGCAAATCAAGTCATTGGATTATTTATATTTAATTAATCCACATTCAATACAAGGGTACTCATGATCCTGTTACACACATAATATTTACATAATAAAAATTGTTACTGCGGGCTTCGCCTAACCCTAATTTACCTTAAATCATTTCAATACATGGTTCTATTAGGGACAATGCAGCATATCGATCATTGGGGTACCCTATAGGGATCTATTACTACGGACCCTTAGGCTAAGCTAAGCATAAGCAACATACACAATTAACTTGAATATTCAATTAAATTCATTTGATTACTAAGCTAACAATCACAAGCAACAAAACACGGTAAACATGTACCTAGAGAAATGTTCTCACGGTTATCTCTTGTCTTGTTAGAAAAGGGATATAAATCTGTCAAGTATAAAGGACTAAGTTCAATTCTATCCTATAATTTAATCTAGGTTTGCTAATTGATTAACTATATCCTAATCGTAAAATTTCCTTCCCTAATGTCTTGTTATATGTAATTTGTAATTTAGAATTGTAATATAACGAAATATAATCAAATGGAAAGTGCTCATGTACAACACGGTTATGTAAGTGGTTGTGTAGAGGAACATGGGCTAGAACATGGCCATGCTAGTGTTCATGTATCTTTCTATATAAATTGTCATTTTGGCACGCCCAAGTATATAGTCGTGTATTTGGCTATATACCTTTCTGTGAATTTTTATAATTTGACATGCCCAAGTACATAGACATGTTTGATGACCATGTACCTTTTTATACACATTCATGTTTTGACATGAGCAGGTTCATGGGCATATATTAACTGTATATTACACTGTTCATTGCAAATCCTTTTTCCTCTTTACTAATTTGTTCCCAAACCAAATTTTTTATGATTCTAAGTCTAATTGGTTCTATAATTATGTGAATCCTAATACATTATGTGAATTTGTACACTTACTCGATTCCATCAGTGATTCGGATCCTCAATTCACTTGATCTTATGCCAGTTCCTTCTCACTCTTGTTCCATTCCCCAACAATGTATCAACAAATTTGTTTAGACCCACTAATCTATCATCAAAACGAATCATCTTGTTGATCATAACTCTTACCCGAAGAAATTAGACTAGTCTTGGGGAAATTCATTAAGTTGCCTTATGATTCTCTGAGAGGGTCTCTTGAATGTTTGCACCTATTCAAATGAGGGAAAAGAAGAGATGTTAGGTCAAGAGGCGTTTAAATACTCCGATCCTGAAAAGACTAAACTACCCTTCTCTTTTTTTATTATTTATTTATTTAACCTTAGGTTTAAAATTAATAAATATATATTTAATATATATATATATATATATATAATATATAAACGTGTATTTACAGATGTGTCCATGTTTTATTTTATCATTTACATATATTTTTATGCTGTAAGCCTTTATTGCATTTATTATATTATTTTCTTATATATAACTTTTAAGAACTCTTATTGTATATTATTACTATTATACATATATAATATATTTTTTATTGTAATTACTTTTTCCTATAATTATTATAAACGATATTGCTGCTTCTTATAGTTATTATTTTTTTGTGTAAATGTATTATTGTCAAATTATATTGTTTGTGGCTTATTTATCAAAGAAACAAATGTAAAAGAAACTGCATTATTTGTGGTTATTTATTATTGTAGCAAATATCAAGAAATAGATCTATTCATTTCGATAGCTTATTATATGGGACAAGCTACTATTTTGCTATTATTTTATTCTATTCTATAAGTACATATTGTTGCCTTCATATGCTTTTTTCGTAAATTAATATCATATAGTACTTGCCACTTGTATAAGAAGGGGTGGCAAATCCTGATAGTATATTGACTTAGACATGACATGGACATGGTGGAGTCGTCAACTCTATGCAGCACAACAGAACAAGACACGCTAAAACAAGGAAGACATGGTATGAATTGACGCGAAAGGGAATTCATGAACTCGCCATTCTCTGTTCATATGTACATATGCAGAGTGTAGTTATGGGATCCTTTCTTTCTTTTATATATACATATATCTCTTTTAATGCTTATAACTATTACTAAATGTCTCCCATACACATTGAAATGCCCTGAAAAATAATATTAAAGAGAGTGGGGAAATTGTAGTTTACCAAAATGCTGAAAATAGTTACCAAGGTGCATAACATTTGTGAGGGAATAAGAACCAAAATTAATATTACAACTTAAACTAAATAGAAAAACACAATATTCGATAATATAATGATAAAATTAATCAAATAATTAACAAGTGGCATTTCTCTTATTAGTAAGCTAATGGTTAATGCACCTATGGTTCTTAGGTTACCCCAACCATACAAATAGAACTACAACCTTCTCATTCTCACTCCAATAAGTTTTTTCTTATCATGATATGGAGAAGAAGAAGAAGACTTCTACATACCAAGTAAGCTAAACTCTAAAACTCTAATTACATGAGTGCAAAATTAAGTTTAAACTTTAATAATGACCAAGAGCAAATTTGAAATCTACGATCATTAGTAATATAATATTTGTAAAATTAATGTGAAGCCTATTAAATTAGGATTTACGAATAACTATAATTGTTGTTAATCATTGATTGTAAGAAGATGGAAGTTATTGAATTTTGGGTTGATGAATTTGATATTGTAGTAGAGCTTTGATCATCATAATCAAGCCTAGAGTTGACAAATTGATGAAATTAAATCTAAAAGTTACTATATTTGATAGAATTGAATAGATCAAAATTGAGGTTTCTAAATTGGATTCTGTGACAAGGAATTGGAAATAGAAACTAAACCTTCAAATAAATGGAGTATTGGATTTGTAGGATTAAAACCTAGATATATATGAGTAGATTAAAATTAGGTATATGTAAGAGCATGAACAATAGATTGATAGAAACATTAAATCATTAAAGAGAAATATGAGATTGAATAAGAAAAGACCATATAATCCCCTTTAGACCTGATCAATTGCCCCACTTAGATAAACCTAAGGTAACCACACTTAATTTTATTCATTGAAAACTTTTCACTAAGGTAAATTAGGAATATAAAACCAGTATAGTTAATTTCATGGAATTAAGACAAAATAAAAGTAGAATAGAAGAAGATAGAACAAAATAACTATTAGGCTTTTAATTATGTGATTATTGATAAAATCGTTATGTATTGTGAAATTAGTTAAGTTAAGAGATTGGATTTCAAAAATTTCAAGTGAGTGCTACACTATTGATGTGTTCATTGTGCTTGTATAGGATAGATGGGTTAATGGTTGTTGGATTAATAAATTGGTTATTACGTGTTGTTTACATATGTTAATCAAGCATATGGTGTGTTGTACATCTAGAGATGAGTAAGCTTAGGTGTTTAGTTCACTAAATGACTTAGCCAGTCATTGATACGAAGGAATCATGTTTGACAAGGTTGGTAAAAGAGGACAATGTTACAACGGAGGTGCTAATTGATGGAACAAATGCTAATTAGATCTTTGTAGTTGATTTGATCAATAATGTCTTGATAACAATTGATTATGATAGTGTTTGTTTGTCACAAAAATGTGGTACTGGACTGGACAAATTTTTTTATCCTGCGTTTAGTTGATAAAAATGAAAAAAGTACTAGACAAAAAAGGAATATGGTGCTGGACAAAAGGGCTAAATTTTGTACCATGTGTAATTCGGTATAAAATTCGTAGTATTGGACAAATAGTTAATTTTTTCAAATTCCCCAAACTGTTTTTCCATTTCTTTTCCCTTGCATCAAACAAACATAAAACCCTTTCAAGAGTAGTATGCAACCTAGCTTCCATCTGCGCCACTTCAGCTATGGGCTTCGTCGTGCAATTGATCGTCGTTCAGTTGTCGCTGTCTTCAAGCCACAGGTTACCGTCTGGTTGTCGACGTCTTCATGCCACATGTCGCTGTCAGGTTCGTCTGCTTGCATTGTTTCTCCTTTGCATGCTTTTTTGCCTTCATTTGTGTTTTTTCTATCTTCCCACCACAGGTTCATATGTAGGTCACCATCAGGTTCACCGCAGGTCAACGTCTTAATTTATTTATTATTAGAATTTACAAAATGCATTAAAGTATTATAATTTAAATACAATTATAGTTACAAAAAATTAAAGAAAATTATTGTAATGCAATATATATTATTTTTTCATAATATTAATATAATTAACATTAAATATAATTTATATTTTTTTAAGAAAATTTTTAAAAATTACTAATATAATTTTTAGAATGTGTTATATTATTAAATACAACATAAATTATTGTAATTTATAATATAAATTATTAATTTTTTTCAATCAATGGATTTACACAAATTATTTTATATAATTTATAATCTCTTCAAATAGTATTTTTTTTATAATAATATCGAATATATAAAAATAACTATGATATCATTAAAAATGATATAATTTTTAAATTTACTATGTTTGGTGCAGTACTTCGCAATAATAAACAATGAACAGTACAAAAATCCTTGTTCAATACTAAGCAAACCAAACGTGATACAAAAAATTCTTTTGTTTAGTTTTTTTTTTTGTTTTATACTATCATGTATTCCTTATACTGTCTAGTACCAGCAACCAAACACTACTTATATTTGTTGTTATATTAGATATTTTATAATTGTATTTTCTTTTATGTTATAACCAAAGCTAAAATTTGTTTTGTTAGTCTTTTTCCTATATATGTATTCTATTTCTTTACAAGTATAGCGATTAAAATCAATTAAATTTTTTGTTTTCTCCTAAACGTGTTACATATTTCTAATATATGTGGCAAGTTGCCAATCCAACTAGCCTATCTTTAAGGTGTGACAAAGAGAGCGCATGAAGAAAGCTTCATTGCATGGATGCATATGTTCCAAAATGCAAGATGGCAGTGCCATTAAGTTCCAAAGCTTCACTTATATTTTATTCCTTGAAATATTATATTAATTTTATTGCTTCATAGACCTGTAGAATTTTGATAATGCTTGGCAAAGGTGTACGTGGCTGTATTACTACCGATATTGTGCTAATCTTGTAAAGCATTATCCTTACATATCACAATAAACTGATCATAGAGAACTAATAATAATTTGATTATAGGGTTACTATCAATTGAATTCCAAAATTAAAAAATGAGACCAAAAAACTATCGACACTGACTTGAAAAGTTAAAGATCTTGGCAACAAAGCCAAACCCAATTGATCATTTATATTTTAAACACCAATTTCATTATTTCATAGTAAAAGAATGACATCTTCATAAAAAAGTAGGTCAAATCAAGAAAAGAAATATTATAATTGCCACCCTATTATTCTCCACCAAAACAATAATAACTCCTTTAAAAAGTCCACTTCGCAATTTGATTTCATTCCTCACTTTATAAACTTCTTAAAACACAATTCAATGCAGCTAAAGAAAAATATAAGACGCAACATAACTAGTTTACAATGTTACATAAACATTCCATAAAAATCATTTTCTCTCCTGTCCTATTCTTAGCTTTCTTTCTTAACATGAGTTCATTAATTGGTATTGGCCCGTCTTACAAAGTAAATATAACTAGTGGCTTTTCGAGTGACAATGTCAATGTACACTGTAAATCAACCAATAATGATATTGGTTTTCAACATCTTGCTCCTAGACATGAATTCGGATGGACATTCCATCATAACATGTGGGATACTACCCCATTCTTTTGTAATGCATGGTGTAATAATGGGCATTAACTATTTGACATTTATAAATATGATCTTGTGAGAAAGTGTGGAGAAAAGGGGTGTTCATGAAGACTATTTGAAGATGGCATTTACATGTTTCATGAGTTTTCACAAAGATGGATGCTTGAATATCTATGGGAAAAGTAACGAATTGTAATATGTGTCTCTATGTGTGTATAAATTGCATTAACAATGAAAGTATAATGAATGTGTAAGTTTCACAGTAAAATAAAATAACTGCATCATTTTTTTTCTCGACAATAACATAACCTTCAATAAAGAGAAAACATACAAATACATTCAACAGCTAGTCTACTTATCAGACAAAACAACAAGACTATATTTCTAAAGCAGTTCATCAAAATCATTATAAAGGTTTGATAAACACCCGCCACTATTTATCTAAAACACTATCTTCAAAACATAAAACTCCTACAGCTTGATTCACATCTCTTATAGCTTTGGCCAGCTCATCCACCTTAAGATTACATACCCTCAGAGTCTCTTCGTCTCCATCATTTGGATTAATTACCTGCACATGTAGACAATATTAGGATAAGAATCATAAATTGCTTCCCTCTTCATTAAATCTAAAACCTCTTTGAATCTATCTTGATTTCTAGATTTTTAATTTGTCTCTTTGCAGAATGAGAGATTTGTATGAGTGCACTCCCCAATTTAGCTTCAATAGGAGAGCGAACACTTAGTTTTATTAACTTTGGCAGACATTTTCCTCTAGAATCTTTCAAAGTTCCTGTAATTACCACTTTGTTTCCTTCATCTTTGAAAGCTCCATCACAATTCAACTTGATCCATCCTTTAGGGGGAGGCATTCATTTCAGTTTTTCCTTCTCTATTGTGCATTTATCTTTTTCCTCCTAACATTTGCCCAGAATTCCACTACTGTAGATAATCTCATTACCAACTAGTTAGATTTCCATATGTTATTATTAAAAATCATATTATTTATTTCCTTCCATAACCCCTAGAGAAGGAAACTAAAAGTTACTTGCCATAGTCTCCTTCTCTCTCAGCTTATATCACATTCAATTGACTTCATAGGGGTCAAATAGAATGGCCATTTCCAAGTTGCAAACCTATTCTTGCATTTCGTTGGTAGAATGACTACTTAACGGAATTGTTATTATTGAAAAATGAAAAATGAAAATTCTTTTATAAAAATAAGGGAATAGCTATTCTTTGATTTTTTTTTAAAGCATATTTTCATATCTATTCATTAGACATCAAAATAACTACAAGAAATGGCTTTTTTTTTTTTACTCAATTCTTAAGGAATTTCAATTTTATTTCTATCTTCTATAAACCGAATGTGCCATTAGCTTTTTAGGCATACTACGATTTATTTGCCAAACCATACTCCAAAGATTTAGTGAACTACTCTAAATTGTTAAATCTTTTCGATAGGTTTCTGCTAAAACTACAATCCTTAAGCAGTGGGAAATTGTCTCTAACTCTCTATTGCAAAAAGTACAATTTCTATCTATCTCCATCACCCTTCCTAGTAGATTTGTTTTAACAAACAAACCATTATTTAGACACTTCCAAATAAATATCTTAATTTTTAGGCTCGCTTGCATTTTCCATAGCCACTTTATATCACCTTGCTCACTTGGGGCCATATGCAATTTAGTCTTTATAAAGAGTGCAATAAGCTGATTTTGCCATAACTTCCTTTGTAATATCCCATTTCTAGGTGAGAAAATTAGCATTCTTTTGTTTGCTATCAAGGACAATTATTCCCAATTTTTTTTTTCCATACATTCATCAAAAGGATGCCCTATAAAATCTCTTTGCATATGATTTTAGAGTTATGCATGACTAATTATATGCATTCACAATAAGTAGTACTGTTATAAAATATTATCTTGATAACATTTAGAAAATTAATTTCCCCAAACACTAAGATTATCACAATTTTAACTACATATATGAACACATTTTGTAATATAAATTTTAAATAAAACTTAATTGTATAACTGATGCATCACTCAAAGAATATTTTACTTATGAGAAAAGATTTTCTAACTATTGTAAAAGTATATAAAACAAAAAGAGCACTTCATCGAAAAATGACAAATATATAGAAGACCTACATAAAGAGTCAATAAATAAGTAAGTCATTAAGATTTTCAACACTAAATGAAGAAGTATACATTTTTTACTATCGCATGTTTATAAAATTAGGGGAAAAAATGAAAAATTCTATTGAACATTCAAATTGAATTCTTGCATGCTTGCTATAAATTAAGTAGTCCACAAAATCATATATTGCTTAGCTAAGTGTAAACACCCCATTTTTGCCCTAGGAGTCAATAATTTTCAATAATAATCAATTTTCAATTTTTCCTAATTTTTCCCAATTTTTCTCTAATTTAGCATAAAATAATAAAAATGTTCAAAAAATAAAAATAAATAGGAAAACACTTCAATTTTGAAAAATGATTTCGGAAATAGAAATAATGGATAATAAACAATTTTTACAAATTTTTGAAATTTCAAAAAATACAAAAAAATAGAAAAATTGCATTGCATATATACAATTTGCGAAATAAATAAAATCGCGAAAGTGGGCTAGCCCAGCTGGTCCAGACCATGGTTAGGCGCGCGCGCGCGCGGGGGCTTGGTCAGACGTTCGAATCTCGGAGGAAGCAGTTTCCGCGTTTTGCAATTTTTCGACTTATCCAGGACACGTGGCAGCATCTGATTGGCTGGAAGAAACGCACGCGCCGGGCGCGTGATCATCTCCTACCTCGAGCCCGAGATCGCCGGTGAAGAAAAAATTCGTATTTCGGCCGTTTTGATTCGATTTTTTTTGCACAAATCCAACAGATCTTCAACAAAGATAAGATAAACATTATCTAATTAAAATCAAATCGCAACAAATCGTTGGATGGGCACGAATCGGAGTTGGTTTTTCAACCGAAAATCCGATCAGCTTCAATCGGAGGAAATCCGAGCTTATCCAGCTCGATTTCAAAGGCCTATAAATAGAGGAGGAGATGAAGAAGCAAGAACACAGATCAGAATTGCGAGAGAGGGAGAAAAGAGTGTAGATTGGAGGAAACCCAAAGTTGCGACTGCCGATCGGAGTTGAGCCACCGCAAGGAGACGTTCTAGGAGTAAACCGCCACCACCATCGGATTCAGCACCCTCAAGAAGCTAGGATTCGACACTTCACCCGCCGCAAAAGACCACCAGAACGCTGTGAACGAGCCAACCCCGCCGCCGTGTCCGACCCGACCCGATTCGACCCGACTGACCCGACTCGCGCACCGACCCGGATCCAGGTAAGTCGGATTTTCCGGATTTTTTTTTATTTAATTAATTTTGTTTATTTATTTATTCTGAATTAATTAATTAATTTATTATTTGTTATTTAGTTATTTATTTATTTATTTATATATTTATGTGTTATTTTTAATAAATAGGAAAATGTAGAAATTAGATTTTTCTAGAATTTAATAATGTAGAAAAATAATAATAAATAGATAAATAAAAAAATAATAATAAATAATAAAAAATATAGAAAAATAATAAAAAATTAGGAAAATAATCATAAATTTTCGATGTCAAAATAGGATGGATAATAAACCAAAAATCCCAAAGATAACAAAAATTCCCAAAAAAATCACAAAAATCACAAAGGTCCCAAAAAATCACGAAAATCAACAAAAATTCCCAAAAACCACAAAAATCCCAAAAAATTCTCAGAAATCACAAAAATAATAAAAAATCATAAAAAATCATAAAAAGACAAATAAATAAGTTTTAGCACTTAGAGAAATCATTTTCACCAAATAAATCAAAATTGATGTTTTCCCTACAAAAATCATTTTCAAAATGAAATCAAGCTTAGGCTTAGAGTTTTTTTAGGAAAAAAAATCCCCAAAATGGTAAGAACATAAATCGAAAGAAATTTCAAAATTAAAATTCACCAACACACTAAAGATTTTCAAAAAAGCGAACTACGACTTGTTTGATCATGAGTAGCAAGTACGTAGGTACCAATTCGGGTCAACCCATAAAATAAATGAAAAATCCTTTTTCTGAAATAAATTCAAAGACATAACAAAAATTAACAGAAACACAATGAAACACGTTTCTAAAGATGAACAATTTTAGGAGATTAGGTGGTAACCATATAGGTTTTAATAGGTTAGCCTCCGGACTTAGAAACTCTGGTTTTCCCTTTTTCTCTTCTCACAAAAACGAGAAGAGGAAATAACGACGACTAGTAGTCCAAATTAAGACTAATCTGCTCCTTTAGTCTTAATTCACTTTTTCCCAACAACAGTTGGGTGGCGACTCCAAAAATCAAACGAAATTCCTAACTCAAGTCGATGATCTAGATTAGATGAGCATAGGGTTTAGTTTAGATCGGATTAGGAATGGGAATTCAGAAATTAGACTCGACACTAAGGAAAACTAGAAATTTCTACTTATGAAGGAAAATAAAATAGCAATTCTTCATACTCTTATACTAAAAATCAATCAAGATAAATTATTGAGTTGAGAATAATCTTGTTAAATCTCATACAAACTATTAACTTAACATTAATACAAATTAAGGTTTGGTTAGCAAGTTTTGAGTAAGGCTTTAATGTACTCATACATCGTATAGATTGATTAGCATTGAGTAAGAACTAGTAAAGTTTTAACATATATCGGCCTTTAGAAGATAAAAATTTACTTTTTCTTAGAAACTAACAATATTAGCACAAGATAAAATTTTTACCTTTTCTTAGAAACTGCCAATATTAGCAAAATGTGTTCATATGCTATAATTCTCCAGATCAATGATAGTCAATATTAAGTCAACATGTAACTATTGAGCCATTCTCAATCTCCTTGTCCAAAAGTTCTTAAGTTGAATTGACTTAGTATTCACTATTATGACCTTATAAATAACTACTACAATCCTTGTGGGACTTTGTTAATTTAGGATCATCACAATTCCCGACCCTCCTCACCCTAACTAATTAGACCCAATTCTTCCTCCCTTTTAGTGTGCAATTTGCTATGTATTATCAATTCGTAAGTCTACTAAGAGTTGCATCCTAGTGATATTCCTAGTCCTTATTGGACTAGTCTTTAAGTCCATATCAAATCACCATAATTCATCCTTAAATCATATATCTACTAATAATTAGCCCAAATATAGTCAATAACCCAACCATTATTAACCAATAAGCATTTCTTTATCCATTTGTCCAAAAGGTTTTGCTAGTGATGACTTAGAATTCACCACCTTAACCTTATAAACCATTATTGCTCATCTCTCACAATCCTAAGATTTCAATCACTTGGGATATCACATGCATAATTGTTACCTAGGCACTATCCATTAATACATAGGATAAAATATGCATTATGATTAATCTTTTTTCTTAATGCAATTGGTGTTGTATTCTTATTAAATTAAGCAATGTTGCCTTCTAACTTGTGAAGGCGAATACAATTTGCACACAAACAAAAGAGAAAAGAATATCTAATAATGAAATCATGAAAAGTGATTAAGTAACAATCTTCTCTTCACCTATCTTAAGTAGGGCTAGGCACAGTTTAGTTTGATATGATTTATCCCTTGAACTGAACTGAATCATATATTATGGTTTTTTTTCCCCCCTAAGTTAAATCTAATTGTACAATTCGATTTGATTTGATTCATAGTTCAATTTTTTTTTTTTTACATGTGTTATTAATTTTTTTTTTATATATAAGTCAATAAGTTATGGAAAATTGTAGTTAAAATAAAAATATTTAATTTATCACTATTTTTCTAATATCACTTACCATTTTCAATATCCATTTAATATATTTAAAGAGATTTTATTCTCTCTCAAGGTAATTATGGTTTCTATATCAGTCAATAAGCAAAAATATAAAATAAAATAAGTAATAAGTTACATGATAAAAACCAAATAAGAGAATGAATTAAATAGATAATATAAAATCTTTTTTTTTAGCCATACATTTTGTAGATTTTCATCACAATTTTCTCTGTATTTTACTTCTCATGATTTGATTTGGTTTATAATATTTCTAAACAAAAAAAAAAAAAAGCTTTAACTCAGTTAGGTTCATAATCTGTTCAAACTTAATCTATAGTTCAATTTAGTCCGATTCAATTTGCAGTTCAATCAATTTTTTTCCCACCCTTAATCTCAAGAGACCTTATTTGAGGCTCTAGAAATTTAACAAACTTACTAATGAAAAGTAGTCTTGTATCAAACTTGTAAGTCACTTTTGAGATGATGGGGGAAATTCCAAACAAAGTAATTTATATAATTATTAGTTTAATCTAGAATCAATTGCATCACTGTATAGCCACCTTAGTATCTCATTTCATGGTAGGCCAATAATATCTAGCTCAAAGAGTCTTGATGGCTAGGCCATAGCCCATTATATGATTACTACACACTCTAGCATGTTGCTTGATTAACAAGTGCTTAGCTTTTGAAAGTCGAAGGCATTTGAGAAGTGGCAAACTATATGCCCTTTTGTAAAGTTGCTTCTCAAGGAGTGTATACTGGGCTGCTTTCTGCCTTAAGACTTTTACATTCTTCTTTTCATCAAGATTAGTTCCATTTGCTAAGTATTTGATGATCTAGTCTATCTAGCATGGTTCTTGAGGAGCTTAGGTATCATTGGCAAGGCATTTTTGCCAAGACTTGTCAATACTCCTCTTAAGAAAGAATTCTATAAATACCTTCTTATCCAGGTTAGAGAGGGATGTTGAGGCTAGTTTGGAAGCATGGGGAATCTTCGTAATGCTCCATGATGTGAAGTTGAAGGATAGGGATTTAACAATGTTGGTCCCAAAAAGTTACTAAGAGGGGGGGTGAATTGGTAATCTTAAATTTTTGAAAAAATCACGTCCCCAATTAGTTACTTGCGAAGTATGGCTTTGAATTATTTTGCAATCACAATAAATATTTAAATGCACGAAAATAAAATAATGGAGTAAGAATAGTCTGCGTAATGATCTATAAAGGTTCTACCTTGAGCGTATGTCTTCTCTTCTAACTTTAAGCCGAGCTCTCGATATTCCACACCGGTATGTTCCACTATATCCAATCTTAAAATAAGATTTATAAATAGTGATTACAATTCACTCTATCAGACTTCTAGCTTTCTCTTGGCTATCTATAACTCAAAGACTATTTGTAATCTAGCTCATACAATAATTATAAAAAAATAATGAGGAATAAAAATAGTCTTCACAAAGTTTGGTAAAAAATAAAATTCAGAATTAATGATTTTTGAAGTCTCATTGTTCTATTCAATTCTATTTTGTTCTCCATTCTCTGTTCTCCTTAAATTTCTTATTCACACAATGGCTACAAAGGTTGAACTAAGACATTGAATATGTTTTGGACATCCTGTTGAAGATCATCACTCGGCTTCAAATTCAAAATAACCAGTTCTGTGTTGTTACCACATAATCAGAATAGTTTTAATAGCTCACATCCTTTGAAAATATAAGTGGATTTCGGTTGTTATCCATTTTGAGTAGTTTCTACTCCTCAATCGTTGATTTAAATTTTAAAAAATATAAATCCTTGATACGCATACTTTGCTTCGTTAGATCAAGATAATTATAAATCCTTGAGATATTTTAACCAACTTTGTGGAGCATTTTGAATGCATTACCCAAATACATTCACTTTGGAGTTGGGCCTTCAAGTTGATTAAAACTTCAAACTTATCTTGTAACATACTGTTCGTTTCTTAATACAATAGGACTACTCTCTAAGTTACTTTCTGCGTTACTCTCTTAGTTACCTTCTAACTTCTGACTGAAGGCTTGTGAGTCATTTGACAAGTTTACTTTCTAAGTTAGTCTTTGAGTTACTTTTTAAGTTACCTTTTAACTAAAAGCTTGAGAAGGATTAAATTGAGTTACATGTGTTTTTTTCAACTACACATTTAATAACATGGTTAATAAACTCTTGGCATTTTATTATTATCAAAATTATTATTAAAAGAACTCAACATTCTTTCCCTTTTTGATGACAACAAAACCCTTTATAAAATAAATATTTCAAACTTTTCAAATTCCATCACATTTTCAAATTTATTTTCACAAATATCATGATCTCAATCCATTCATTCACAGATATCATGATTTCAAGTTATCCATACATATACTATTTTGTCACATATATTTTCCTCCCTTTTTGTTATCAGCAAAAAGGGAATATATATATATATATATATATAAACAAACGAGAACATCAACATTGTAGTAGAATATAAAGTAGATTGTTTATAAAGACAAATATAACAAAAAACAAATATAACAGTATAGTCTAAAAAGTACACATATTAACTAATTTTTCTTAGCTTTCTTAACAAACTAGCGCATCTTTTAAATCTTCCATTTTTTTTTTTAAGTAGAAGCATCTTCAAGTTGCTTAGAATGGATTTTCTTGAAGTCTAAATGTTGATAGAGAATGATATAGAGATTTTGTGTTGATCCATCTAGATTTTCTTGAGAGAAGGTTTAAGCTTTGGGTGATGATGACTTAACCTTTGAGATAGCAAGAGAAGTAGGTAACAACTTTTGAGAAACTTTGGCTGAATGCATTTTTATAATTCATGTTCAAGTCTATATATACATGAGGAGGATATCTTTCCAAGCAAATATATCTTACAAAACTAGGAAACAAATCTTCTTCTACCAAAATATACAATACAACATATACATACCATATTTACAAACTAAGTCACGAAACAATATCTAAATATTCACGGCTGTGTATGTTTCTGGTAGCTACCTGACACAATACACGGCCGTGCCTTTTGTCCGTGTATCCGGCCGTGTATGTTTCTTGGAGGTACCTGACACAACACACGACCGTGCCTTCTGACCATGTATCCAGCCGTATATGTTTCTAGTAGTTATCTAATACAATACACTGTCGTGCCTTCTAATCGTGTATCCGGCCGTGTATGTTTCTGAGCTTCTAGACTTTTTTGATTGATATCCCCCCTCAAATTGATGCGGACTTATCAAGAAGCATCAATTTTCCAACAAGAAACTGATGACGCTGCCGAGAAAGAGCCTTAGTAAATATATCAGCCGTTTGAAGATCAGAAAATATATGAGGAAGAGAAATAACACCATTATCATAAGCTTCTCGAATAGAATGACAGTCCACTTCAATATGTTTCGTACGCTCATGAAAAACAGGATTAGCAGTAATCTGAATAGCACTAGTATTATCGACATGAAGAGTGGTAGACCCAAGTTGAGGAAAACCAACCTCAGCTAACAAACCTCGAAGCCAAATGATCTCAGAGCAAGCAAACGACATAGCGCGATATTCGAACTCAGTAGAAGACTTAGACACACGATCTTGTTTCTTACTCTTCCAAGAAATTAAAGAGTTAACAAGAAACATACACCAACCAGTAATAGAGCGACGTGTATCAGAACAACCAGCCCAATCAGCATCACTATATGTGGTTAAGTGAATGGGAGACTCCGTAGAAAAGAACAAACCACGATGAGAAGTCCCTTTTAAATACCGAACAATATGGTGAACTGCTGCTAAATGAAGATGTGTAGGTGCCTGCATAAATTGACTAACTTGTTGTACAGCAAATGAAATATCAAGACGTGTAATAGTCAGATAATTGAGACTTCCAACAAGTTGTCGATATAGAGATGGATCAGATAGAAAGTCACCATCATGTCATTGATATTTAACATTCACTTTCAAAGGAGTATCGACAGAACGTCCCTCTTGAAGACTAGCTAAAGCAATAAGTTCCTCAGTATATTTATGTTGATGAAGAAAAATACCAGCAGAAGAAGAGTGAACCTCAAGACCTAAGAAATAAGTTAACGAGCCCAAATCCTTCATATGAAAAGAACCTTGAAGGCGCTCTTGTAACTGAGACATTAATTAAGTATCAGATCCTGTGATAACAATATCATCAACATAGACTAACAACAAGACAATTCCCTTGTCAGTCTTGCACAGGAATAATAAAGAATCATACTAACTTTGAATAAAAGAGAAGCTAAGAAGAGTATTACGAAATTTCTCAAACCAAGCCTGTGGAGCCTGTTTTAAATCGTATAGAGACCGTTTGAGCTTACAAACATCATGTGAGGGTGTGGAAAACAATCTTGGAGGAGGAGTCATATAGATATCTTCCTTGAGGTCTCCATGCAAAAATGCATTATTAACATCCATCTGTCGTAAGAACCATCCTTTAGATGCAGCAATAGATAGAATAAGCCGGACAGTTGTCATCTTATCCACAGGTGCAAAGGTCTCTTCATAATCAATGCCATATTCCTGTCGATTGCCAAGAGCTACCAACCTTGCCTAATATCTATCGAGGGAACCATCAGATCGAATCTTAAGAGAATAAACCCATTTACAACCAATGGGTTTAACACCAACAGGACAGGAAACAATATCCCAAGTGTGATTATCTTGAAGTGCTTGAAGTTCCTCTTGCATGGCTTTTATCCAGCAAGGCTGTTTAGCAGCCTGAGAATAAGAGGTAGGAATGGTAGCATTAGTTACAATTGCAGAATAGCCGTATCTATCTGGAGGACAAGTGTACCGAGTTGATCGTCGAAGAATCATTGAAGCATTTTTAGGAGCAGGGTTGGAAAGGACAAGTCTAGGCTTGAACCGTTTATCAAAATAAGAGTCATCAAAGTGAGGAAGCACAACAGTATCAGATGTCGAAAGATGTTGCTGAAAATAGTATTCATGTTTAAAGAAAATCACATCCCGAGAGATATGCCATCGATTATTAATCGAATCATAATACACAAAACATTTATGATTAAGACTGTAACCCATAAAGCCACATCGAACAGACTGGGCTGACAACTTATGACGTTCATGGGTAGGTAAATGAACGAAACAAACACATCCGAAAGTATGTAGCATATGATAATTAGGATGTTTACCATACACTCGTTGATAGGGAGAATCAAACTTCAATTGTTGAGATGGTAAGCGATTAATCAGATAAACGGCAGTAGATAAAGCTTTGGTCCAAAACTTAGCTGGAACAGAAGATTCTAACAACAATGTGCACACCACATTTAACAAATGTCGATTTTTCCATTCAGCAACTCCATTCTGCTAAGGTGTATAAGGACATGAACGTTGTGAAACAATACTCTTGTTATGAAGAAATGCTTGAAACTCATGAGAAATATATTCACCACCATTATCAGACCATAAGATTTTAATACAAGTGGAAAACTGAGTCTCAATATATGTCACAAAGGTTTGAAACACATTAAACACGTCTGCTTTGGAATGCAAAAAATAAATCCATGTAAATCGACTGTAATCATCAATAAATGTCACAAAATATTTATACTGATCATGTGAAATAATTGGTGCAATTCCCTAAACATCACTATGAATAATGTCAAAACATTTATTGGCACGACTACCCAAAACAGGAAAAGGTAATGTCTTACTTTTGCCCAGTTTACAAGAAGAACAATAAACTAATAAACTCTTATCTATGGAACCGAGAACACCTCTTTGCAACAAATGATTCAAAATAACATTATTTGGATGACCTAAGCGTCTATGCCAGATGCCAGCCTTATTGTCAACCACTGAAGAAGCTAATGACAAAGTCCGAGGAACGGTAAATTGTAATGGAAATAACCTGCCCACTTTAGGCCCCTTCGCTATTACCTTCCCCGACACTTGATCCTGCACAGTACAACCATCATGAGAAAAGTGGACATCACAGTTATTATCCACCATTTGCCCAACAGAAAGTAAGTTAGTAGATAATTTAGGAGAAACCAAGACATGTTGAAAGGAAGAGCTAATATCACCAACTGTCGTAATAGGAATATTATTTCCATCAGCAACCTGAATGTGTTAAGTACCAGTATATGGATGTTGATTATGCAATAAATCAGATGTGCCAGTCATATGATTTGTGGCGCCGGAATCAACAAACCAAGGAACATAATTAGTAGTCTTACCTTTTCCTTGAAGACCAAGAGCAGAGAAGGCAGAGAGGATCATTTGTTGAACCATATCTAGTGTGAGAACAGATTGCTTGTTGCCAGCAATTGTGGATGTTGAACCAAGATTGCAAGAGTCAGATACCGCGGCATGAAAAGTTTGTGGCCTTCTGTTTTGAGGCCTTGTAGGACACTCCTTAATAATATGTCCTTTTTGCTTCCGATAATTACAGAACTTCTTACTACAATGCCGGGCAATATGGCCAAATTCTTTGCAGCTGTAACACTGCATTGTTCCCTTTCCTCGGGTCTGAGCAGCATATGCAACATTAACTATTCCAGATGATCCACCAGTTGCACCAATAGCGACTTGTGTCGCCAATCTTTGTTCCTCGCGCAGCAATTCCCCAAAACATACATCTAAACAAGGCACTGGATCTCTATTCAGCAATCCAGCCCAAGCGGTTTCAAATTCAGGTCTAAGCTTCATCAAAAACTGATCACGACGACTTACTTCATGAACAACCTGAAGACTAGCCAAACTCTCCTTTGACACCTTAGCATAGATAATACCAGAATATTCGCTCCATAAATTAAGGAAGCCAGAATAATATTGTTTAATTGAGAGATTACCTTGACTATAATTACTCATATCAAGTTCCAATTGGAAACGTCTTGCCGTATTTTCTTGATTGTAGACGCGCTTCAAGTATTCCCACATTTCTTTTGCTGTGCCAAAGGATCGTAAATTGTTCACCATGTGAGCCTCAATAGATCCCAAAATCCAAGAAACAATTCGTGCATCCTTTGCCTCCCATTGACCACGATCTTTCGACTCTGTAGGAGCTAGAGAAGACCCGTCAATATGATCCCAAAGCTCCTTCCCTTTCAAAAACATCTTGAACTGAAATTCCCATGTAGCATAATTCTTTCCCGTAAATCTAATAGCTAAGATTTCGTGTGTTTTCTCAGAAGACATTCTAAATTGAATTATCACTCACAACTTGATTATCAAAAAAATGTTGATTGGAATTAATCAACCTAAAGCAAAAAATAAAAACCAAGAGCAATTCCAAGACTAAAAAAAAGAACTATGGATTCAGCGCAATACTCAGTTGTGTGGCTCTAATACCATAACAACTTTTGAGAAACTTTAGCTGAATGCCTTTTCATAATTCATGTTCAAGTATATATATACATGAGGAGGATATCTTTCCAAGCAACTATATCTTACAAAACTAGGAAACAAATCTTCTTCTAGCAAAATATACAATACAAAATATACATGCCATATTTACAAACTAAGTCACGAAACAAATATCTAAATATTCACGGCCGTGCCTTCTAGCCATGTATCAGGCGTGTATGTTTCTGGTAGCTACCTGACACAATACACGGTCGTGCCTTCTGTCCATGTATCCGGCTGTGTATGTTTCTGGGAGGTACCTGACATAACACACGGCCGTGCCTTCTGACCGTGTATCCAGCCATGTATATTTCTGGTAGTTATCTGACACAATACATGGTCATGCCTTCTGACCGTGTATCCGGCCGTGTATGTTTCTGAGCTTCCAGACCGTCTTAATTGATAGTAGGTGCAAAGTGATGTTCCTGTTCCACATTGGTTCGTGGAGTAGTAAGACTCTATTTTAGAGATGATGATTTAGCTAGTTTAGGGGATGATCTAACGGATGAAGGACAAGTCTCAAGATGTTTTGAACTTAGTTTTTCAAAACTTGCAATGCATCCAATATTGACTTTCGAAGATCTTTCTTCATTTTAGTAAATTTCTTTTCCATCAAATTGGTAAGGTCAGCATAAAGGTCTGGTCTTAAGGATTCTCCAGGTGGCTTACTTAGAATACTTTTTGAGTCACTTTCTAACTCGTCCTCTTTAGAAACGTTCTTTCTTTCATTAATATTAAATTTCCCACCATTTTTAACGTAATTTTTTTCTTCTTCTTCTTCTCCTTCATAACTTCCTTTCCTGGTCCTTTATGGGGTGTGTTTGTCTTCTTTTCAAATTGTTTAGAGCTTTTTGAACCACTTTTTGGGTTCAATGTAAACTCTCCCTTAGAAATTGCTTTCACCATCTTCCAGTCAAATTTGACCTTATTGAATTTTAGATGTCTATACCATGCTCCATCTTTTGAAAATTGGAATTTTTCTTTCACTAAAATGTTCATATGTTTCAAGTTTATTTCATCCTTTTTAGTTTGATTGGTAACTTAGTCTCCTTAGGTAGACTAAGTTTCTTGAAGTTAGACATTTTCATCAAAAGATTGTCAAACAGTTTGTATCCTCTTGTTCTCCACATATGCTTCAAAATTCTACTTGGCATATCAATTTTCAATTTTTTTTTTTATTTCTAAGATTACTACTATCTCTTCTTTAGAAATTGACGTTTTACTTCCATTCTTCGGTAGTATGCAATTATAACAACTTTATGCCAAAGTCTTACTAGCAATTCAAAATTTGTAGAAAAAAATATCTTTTTCTACGAAATTTCCCACTTCATCACTTATTTCCTTAAAAATCTCATTTCTAGTAGGATTGATTAGCTTTCCACCACCCTTTTCATCCTTCATATCAAAACATTTAATGAGATTTTTCTTAGTAATCGTGACAATTTTTCCTAGAATTCTTGATTTTAAGACTAAATCTTCTAACATTTCCAAAATTATCATAAAATTCTCTAACTAAATCACTATTGACTCTATCAGTCTGACCACACAGATTTTTACATTTTATCCTATTTAGCCAATGATCCTTGTAAAAACCGTTATCTTTAAAAATTTTAAAATGTATAAAAGAACATTCCAATACCTTACTCAAAGTTCTTTTCATTCTTTATGGTTGAGAGCTATCAGATGTTAACTTGACAGAGGATCTTCTCTTCTTCATTCTTCCCTTTGTTTCTTGCTTTAGTTCCTTTTCTTCAAACTCTTCAAAGTCAGTCTTAGTCTTAGTGACAAAGTCTTCATTTCCAATGGACTCAGTTTCACTCGCTATTTCTTCACTTGCGCTTTCTTCCTTATCAAACATTTCTTTAATCGAGTTATGCAATTTCTTCGACTCAATTTCTCTCCTTGTTTGTTCACTCTCATCTGTAGATACCATTTGCTCCGAATTAGTTGATTCGTCCCTAATGGTGATGGTTTCTTTGATGTTCTTGGACTTGACACCTTTAGACGTTATTTTAGAGGATTTTCATGGAGCAATTCTAAGGTTTTGAGATTTGAAATTAAAGAGAGTTTGAGGTTTCTTTTCTAAATTTCAAATGTGATGAAGTCCGAAAATTGAACAAGTTCAAGTTATATTTGGTGAGAGAGATAGGGAGTACTTTCTGAATTAGTTTCTAATTTGAAAGAATTGGAAAGTGTGCTTCAATGGCTATATAAATCTATTAACTTGCATATTTTCCAAAAATAACGTATATATACATTTATAATTTTTACCATTATTTCTATGTATAGAAAATATAACATATAATAAAATAAATATTTTAAAAATAATTATACATACCAATCTCATTTCTCAAAAACTTGAATCTATTTTTATTTAAAGGTTTTATAAAAATGCTTGTATATTGATTTTCAATAGAAACAAATTCAATAGTAATATTTCCATTTGCAACATGATCCCTGATAAAGTGATGTCAAATTTCTATATGTTTTGATCTTGAATGTTGCACAAGATTTTTTTGTCAAATTTATAGCACTAGTATTATCAAATTTTATAGAAATATTTTTATGACTTAATCCATAATCTTATCATTGTTGTTTCATTGAAAGAATTTGTGCACAACAATTTTCAATTGAGACATATTCAGCCTCTACCATTAAAAGAGCGGCTGAATTTTATTTCTTAGAAGACCAAGAAATCAGTTTATCTCTTAAGAATTGACAAGTACCAAAAGTATTTTTCCCATATACTTTACATCCTACATAATTAGCATATAAGTATCCAATCAATTCAAAACTTTGATTTTCAAGATACTAAATTCCTAATTTTGCAATACATGCAATGTACTTGAAAATTCTTTGAATAGATTTTAAATGTGTTTTAGTTGGATTACTTTGAAATCTTGCACAAATGCAAACAGAAAACAAAATATCTAGTCTAGATATAGTCAAATACAACAGCAAACCAATTAAACTTCTATATAATTTTTCATTAATTCTCTTACTAGAGAATTAAGATCTAACTTGGTAGATGAATTCATTGTGTAGCTACTTCCTTTGAATTTTCATATCTGAACCTTTTTAGGAACCTAAATCAGCTTGGGTCGTTGATAAGTTAAGCTTGTCTTTTCTTGTTTCTTAACTTAATGTGTACTGAGCATGTTTCTTTTACAAAAGTAATACTTTTTTATGTGTCCTATTGTCATGCCCCAACACCACCCCCCCTCCCCCCCCCCTTTGGCCGCCATTAAGCAACCGCAAAGCGTCTCATCTTTAGTATTTTGCCTGTTAATTAATCATAGTAATAACATTCCTTGCTCACAGCGTAATCAATTATAATATTATCACTAGGCCTCAAATGGGTCCCATTACACCACCACAGGTACACCCAAGATCCTATCAGATTACTTAAATATATTTACATCAATTACAAAATCCATTCTAATAATGTCTACCTCAATCTAGACCTCACATTCTTCCCGCAACCATACCCCTAATTAGGCGACGAGTACTCACTTTGGTTCGTCGGTTCATCTGGAAGTTTCGGTAACCTCGACTTGTAAGGCAAAATCTATAGGAGGGTAAGCCAAGACTTAGTGAGATAGGGTGCAATCTCTTAATGTTGCAACAACACAACAATTTCAAGCAAGTTATTAAACAAATGCTATGCATGAACAATTACATGAATGCATCATCTCACGTGGTTTTTCGATAACTAACGTGAAGTCTGGCGTTTACGCCCCCCTTAACCTTGTGTTGGGGATTCTGAAGCCACCACTAGAGCTCGGGTCTTACACATAATTTAATTACTCTTATCACTTTATTATATTCATGTCTTAACTTTGGTGATCTAGGCTCAGGTGCCTCTTATACACTGAGTATTTACACACCTTCAAGAGACAGGCTAGACTTAGGACCGTTAAGGCACGATAATCCCCTAATCACTTAGTTCACACTTAGTGGAACAATGATTCTTTAATCACTTTCGATGCGTCTTATAGCTGTAATGGCCTTGAATAATGTAATGTTCATGCAATGTATATTGGGTTATTAATTAGATCTCAAAATTAGTTAAAGTTTAGGGTGATCATCCAAGGTCCAGCACATATGCAAGTGTCAATCATGTCGACAATTTACTTATAACACATTTAATAATTTCAATGAGCAAAGCATAACGTAACATTAATAAGGAGACAACATCCATATGATTAAAGCAAGAAATCATTAAGCAAGAGAGCTTTTAATCAAGTACATTCGTTGCCATCCCCTTTCCTCTCTCATTCGTATAACTTGAACTCATAATTATAATTATAAGCCTTATCTTTGGATATGTATACATATATGCCTACAGCATATGGATGTTAAGTTAGATTCCCATATCTCCTTTGACCACATACACGTCATATGTATATGCATGTATTGTTTGTGGTCATGTGAGACCACCTTCCTCCCTTACTCCTATATAGCCTATATAACCATAGCTTACGTCACTTGCAACATCTTATCTTTCCCTCTCACTTACACATAACATATGTATGTACATGTGTAAGGACTTAAGTTATTGGAGCCTAAACTTCCTTCCCCACAAATTGTAATGCACATTTATGCATGTTTATATTCTTTATATCAACCGCTACAATCCGCAACAACACACATACCATAGTATATTCCTTTCCTACCACTAGTAAAATCATACATACTCACATGAAGGAATAGATCCAACATCTATATGCTCCTACATGTTGTCCCATATCCTCATTCATGGATTTTCCATCCTTCTTTCAATTTCCCAACACACAAGCACATAATCAAACTAACATCAATATAATTCCCGCTTTCACCACCATGTCATTTTATAGCCACATACTCAAGTTGAATTTCCATTTTCGCCTTCTTCATCCCACATATAAACATATACCTATATAGCAATCCCAAGCTAGCTTCCTAATCCAACAAAGTGCACATATACCAACATACATATATATAACTACAAACTACCCAGCCAGCAATGAATTATTACTCACCCACGCGCACGGAAGAAAACAAAAAGAGAATCAATAGCTTGCTATGTTCCAATTGGTCATATGGCTATGTTTAGAGTAGCAACAAAAAGAAGTGAAAAGGCTTAATTTCGGCCAACATCCACAGCAAGCACTTGCAAGTTTGGAGGGGAGAAGACCCTGCAATCACAAGGTTACATGGAAATATATATATCTCTACTTATTCCTAGCATTATGTGGGTGTTTTTGCATTACAACTAATATACACATGTATACATTTTACACTAATATCAGCAAGGAAGGGAAAAAGAAAACTTCCCACACACAAGTCAGGCAAAATTCCATCAATTTGCACAGCACACATCTACATAGATATATATATATATATATAGGACACTCAACTAGCTGCAAGATGGAAGTCTCACGCCTACACACACCCAGGGGACGCCTAACGCTCCTCAAATATCATACACACACACACACACATATATATATATATATATATAGCCGGCTGATGCACTGCATAAGGGGCTTCACCTGCATACAGAGGAGGAAGGGAAGAAAAAAAAATTGCCTCCAGCAAGTAGAAACCGTCGCACAGTCTACACAATTACATATATATATAGTCTACACAATTACATATATATATATATATATATATATATATATATGGAGTCATTGCTATGGTCAGCAGGACAATAAAGCACATGAAAACAACAATATGCATATAATACAACACGTCTTGAAATCCTAGTATTTTTCTAGCTATTACAACTAATTTTAGGTAAAATACTAATTTTTATACCTATTTGTTCTTTGTACACAACTTTTAAAAACTAATTTCGTTTTTTCGAAAAATTAGTCTAGTTGAGTTGCACTCACCTCGAAGAAAATGTTGGTGGTCTCGGATCGTCAATCGGAGGTCGTATGTGTGAGTTATGATTTTTTTTTGTTCGGTTTTCCACTTTTCCTTTTTCCTCCGTAGCTTCGTTTGTGTCTAGCCCTATCCCTCTCGTCTTTCTTTTCTTTTGTTTGTTGCTTTATGGGTGGCTGTGGTACTCCACGGGAAAGCGCACACACACACATATATATATTATGTCTAATTATTATTATTATTATTATTTATTAATTAATTAATACTTTATTATAATTAGGGTTTTAAAACTCCTAATGTATTTTGGCACTCGCGATGGCATCGATAAAATTTAAGATTTTAACATTTTATCACAAAATTTTACACTTAAGCTAATTTGATTATTTCGAGCATGAATATTTATTCAGAATTTCTATTTGACAATCTTAAGTCTAAAATTTTAATTTATTTTATCGTTTAACCAATAAATTCTCATGGTTTGCCCTTCGTGTGATTATTTCTTTTATTATAGTTTTATACAAGGTATGTTTAAGGCTTTTAGTACAATCTTTTAATTATTCCGCTATTATATGCAACTAAGATTTTGTGGATTTTACACCTATCTTATTACAAAAGAAACATGCATAGAAGATGTATTATACCTTTAATTTACCCGATAGTGATAGTTTTGTCTTTGATACCATTTATTACATCTATACCTATAATCTCTAACATATCTTCTGAGTTGACACTTATGTTGTTGAGGGTAACTTCTAAAGTATCCTCTGTTGTTACTGTTAAAGTTCTTTTTAATGGGTTCTTTATTTTTAGTAAGTTGAACATTTATGAATTCACTTCCTTTAACAAACACAATCCTATTCATATCATTAGATGAGCTAACGTGTTCAAATCTAAGTCCATGTTTAATATTCGCAAGTCTTTGACTACTTATGATCATGTTTAGTTTTTCATCACTTTCATCAAATTTATTGAAGGTGTTTTTTGTTGTTTGTGACAGATTTTTAATTCTAACTTTTAAGTTTTTTATTTCATCCTTCAAGATACCATTTTCTTTCCTTAACACACCATAACTATCATGCATTTTTTCACTATCATTCTTAAGAATATCATTTTCGTCTACAAACAATTTGCTTATTTGATCTAACACATCCTTTTCATTTTTCAAAGCCTTATTTTCTGATTCTAGCTTAGATATTTTTACATCTACCCTTTTCAAAGCTTTTAATAGTTTTTTCACCTCAACATACATTTCATTATCTAATATATCAACTTCAAATTCAAGATTTATCTCGGATGTAGCCATTAAACACAAATTGGCTTCCTCCTCTTCCTCACTTGTAGTTTCTAAGTCAGCTTCTGACTCATGTAGATCACTCCAAATTGCCATCGTTGCTTGGCTTTTCTTCTTGAATTTTTCTATTTTCTTTATGAGAATTGGGCACTCGTATTTGATATGTCCATGTTTCTTACACTCATAGCATGCAATTTCTTTCTTCTCTTCTTTCTCCTTAATGTTCTTTCCTACATCAAATTTATTATATTTGCTAAAGTTTTTAAATTTCTTACCTTTCCTCATCATCAACCCGTTGAATCTTTTTGCAAGCATACTTATGTCCTCATCATCATTATTATTCTCATCAGAATCGGATTCTTTAGTAGCTATTTTCTTAGCTTTGAATGCGATTACTTTTATTCTACTATTGGATTCTTCAATTATGTTTAGATGAGACTCATACGCCATCAACTTCTCACTTAGTTGACTAAGTGTGAGCTTGTTCATATCTTGTGCTTCTTCTATAACAGTCTTCTTAGCACATGATTTTGGTAGAATTCGTAACACTTTCTTGACAAGATCAGGATCTTCTATCTTCTTTCTAAGAAAGGTTAGTTCATTAGTTATAGTAGTAAAACAATTGAAAGCATCTTTAATTTTCTCATCACATTTAATTTTAAACAATTCATATCTTTGTAATAAAGTGTTAATTTTTGTTTCCTTAATTGTATTAGTTCCTTCATATATTTCAGACAATGTATTCCATATTTCTTTAGCTATTTGTAAGAGGAAATCAAGTAAAACTAAAGTGGAGATATAGTGGTGAGAAGCATATTCTTAGCCTTATTATTTTGCTCAATAAGCTTCAATTCAACTTCTATGAACTCAACATCATTAGGTTTGATCACTTGATTGTCTCTAATGTCAATCACCCGCCATGAAGCATAATCATTAGCCTTAATATAAGTGGACATGTGCATTTTCCAGTATAAATAATTCGTGCCATTAAAGTATTGAGATCTATTTATTGCAACGTTTTTTTCGAGCCATGATAAATGGATCACTCAATTTAACAGAAGAGACTTGCTTTGATACCAATTGTTGGTCTTAAAAAGTTACCAAGAGAGAGGTGAATTGGTAATCTTAAATTTAAAAAAGAAAAAAAGTCACGTCCCCAATTAGTTACTTGTGAAGTATGGTTTTGAATTATTTTGCAATCACAATAAATATTTAAATGCACGAAAATAAAAGAATACGATAAGAATAGTCTGTGCAATAATCTATAAAGATTCTGCCTTGAGCATACGTCTTCTTTTCCAGCTCCAAGCCAGGGTCCCGGTATTCCACACTAGTATATTTCACTATATCCAATCACAAAATAAGATTTACAAATAGTGATTACAATTCACTCTATCAAACTTCTAACTTTCTCTTGCCTATCTCTAAGCTTAGAGCCTATTTGTAATCTAGCTCATATAATAACTATAAAAAAAATAATGAGGAATAAAAATAGTCCTCACAAACTTTGGTACAAAAATAAAATTCAGAATTAATGATTTTCGAAGTCTCTCATTGTTCTGTTCAATTCTATTTTGTTCTTTGTTCTCTATTCTCTTTAAATTTCTTGTTCACACAATGGCTACAAAGGATGAACTTAGACGTTGAATCTGTTCCAGATATCCTATTAAAGATCATCACTCAACATTAAATTTAAAATAATCGATTCTGTGTTGCCACTGCATAATCAAAATAGTTTCGACAGCTCATATCCCTTGAAAATATAAGTGGATTTCGATTGTTATCCATTTTAAGTCGTTTCTACTCCTTAATCTTTGATTTAAATTTTGAAAAATATAAATCCTTGATACGCATACTTTGCTTCGTTAGATCAAGATATTTATAAATCCCGGGATATTTTAACCAACTTTGTGGAACATTTTAAATGCATGATCCAAATGCATTCACTTTGGAGTTAAACCCTTAAGTTGATTAAAACTTCAAACTTATCTTGTAACATACTATTCATTTCTTAATACACTAGGACTACTCTCTAAGTTACTTTTTGCGTTACTCTCTGAGTTACCTTTTAACTTCTGACTAAAGGCTTGTGAGTCATACGGCAAGTTTACTTTCTAAGTTAGTCTTTGAGTTACTTTCTAAGTTACCTTTTAACTAAAAGCTCGGGAATGATTAAATTGAATTACATGTGTATTTTTCAACTGCACACTTAATAACATGGTTAGTAAACTCTTAGCATTTTGTTATCATCAAAACTATTATTAAGAGAACTTAATAAATGACTTCTAAATATTTGGTCATTCCTTCATTCTTAACAGCATACTCTTCGTTGACTTGTCGGACTATGAGTTGCAAATTAAGATGAATGTCACCTTTCTCGCTCCAATTCCCTTTACCAATTTCAACTTAGTAATGAGAGCTTCATCTTCTACTTCATTATTATTGGCCGAGAATCCAAACTTTAGAGTATATTGAATTTCAACATTGTGTGGTTTGCATTATATAAGCCTTGCTCTACTCCTTTCTTCGGTGGATAAGTTGTTAATGTGGAGGGCTTAGGTAGGCGTCTCATGTTCTTTAGTGGGCACTTCATCTTCTATTGTTGATTCAACTATAAAGTCAGCAAACACTTGCACTTTGATGGCTTCATGTGGTTGGTACTTGACCTTATATGCACTAAGCTCTAAGGCATAGCAGACCCTTCTTTTCGATGCATCTAACTTCTAGAAGATTTGCCTCAGGGGCTGATCAGCGAGGACCACTATTGGATGAGCCTCAAAGTACGGGCTAGACAAGACTAAAGGTGTTGTAAGAAAGCACTTTAACTCATCTAAGGCTTCTTGATACTCATTTGTCAATTAAAAATCTATTAGGCTCTTCAAGACATTGAAGAAGGGAACACATTTATTTGCTAACTTCAAGACAAACCCATTTAATGCAACAATCCACCTTGTCAATCTTTAAACTTCTTTGACCGTTTTTAGAGGCTACATGTCCAAATTGCCTTGATTTTCTTAGGGTTGGCTTTAATTTCTTGTAAGGTAACTATAAAACCAAAGAATTTCTCGAATGTCACACTAAAAAAGCACTTTTGTGGGTTTAACTTCATGCTATACTATCAAAGTATCTAAAATGTCTCTTCTAGGTCTGCGAGGTGCTTTTGAGGCTATTTACTCTTCACAATCATGTTATCGACATAAACTTCCACGTTACAACTAATTGGTGCAAAAACATCTTTATCACTAGTCTCTAACATGTTGCCCTAGCATTCTTTAGTCTAAAGGGCATAACATTACAAAAATGTGTCCTAAAGTTGGTGACAAAGAAGGTATCAACCTGGTTGAGGTCATGCATCTGGATTTGATTATAGCCTAAAAAGGCATCTATGAAACTTAATAGTGAGTGGCCCAATGTTAAATCCAGTAACTAATCAATTTAAGGGAGAGGGAAGCAATCCTTTGAGTAGGCTTTATTAAGGTCAATGTAGCCAATGCACATTTGCCACTTCCCATTAGACTTTTTTATTAACACACAGTTGGCTAGCCAAGTTAGATAAGGTTCTTCTCATATAAACGCAAGCTTTAAGAGCTTTTGAACTTCTTCCTCAACGATAGCCTAGTGTGGGTGTGAAATGTCATTTCTTTTGTTTGACCACCTTCATATTAGGGTAGATATGTAATCTATGTGTGATCACCTTGAGTGGGATTCTGGGCATGTCAAATGGCAACTATGCAAAAACGACTACATTAGCTTAGAGGAAAGCAATCAGTTGCTAACAAAGCTTGATTGAGACTGTTGTGCCTATCTTTGTGGTCTGTTCAAGCGAGCTACCTATTTGAATTTCCTCCATCTCTTCTATAGGTTTTGCTTTCAATCCTAGATTTTCCTTAAGGGTAGATTCTATTGTAAGGATCTCCTGCTGGGAGAGAGCCTAGAGATACAAATTTCTAGATTCTTGCTGATCGTTGTTGTAGATATCAATGCCTATAGGAGTAATGAACTCAGCATTCAAATGCTTTGTGAAGGCTATCATTCCTATCATATTTTGCAATGAGCTTCTGAAGATGACATTGTAATGGGACTATGCATTAACAATAAGGAAATCAACTAAGATCTATGTCTTGTTAGGTACATCTTTCAGCTCTATGGGGAGAGTTATGATGCCTTTTGGCTTTATAGGTTAGTTGTTAAATCCGAAGAGCTCATTGTCATATGGTTTGAGCTTAGCTGTGACCTAGTCTTTCATCTAGTCATAGGCTTTCTTGTATATAATGTCTGCACGGCTGCCATTATCTATTAGGATTTTGTAAACATCAAAGTCAGCAATTTAAGCTCGGATTACAAAGGCATCATCATGGGGAAACATAATGCCTTTAAGGTCGTCATCTAAAAAAGTTATTGTAGTATCCACTTTAAGACGCTTCGCTTGGTTGTTGAGTACATTCTAGTAGCTTCTTGATCAAACGTAGGCCTTGCTTTAGGAGATGGATCATCCCCCCACTACTAGTCCTCCAACTATCTTATTGATTGTTTCCCGAGTAGGACGAGCTTCTTGCTCTTGCCTAGTTTCTTCTCTTTCATCTCTTCTTCCTTACTTTGGAAACTTGTCATTTTTTGTAATACACTCTTGTAGATATCCTCATCTTATGAGGTCTTCAAGAACATTCTTGAACTGTGTGCAGTTTTTAATTTTGTGGCCCCTATCTTTGTGGAAGTTGCAATATTTGTCAGAGTTACTTTTAAAGGGATTACTCCTCATCTTGTCAGGCCAAGTAATACTCCAGTCTCATATCTTCATAAAGATGTTAACCTACTCATAAAAAGTGATGGTGCGTTTCTTTCTGCCGTTACCATTTTAAGCAAACCCATTACTCTCCCTAGCAAGCTAAGCCTATCCTTAATAGAGGGTTAGTCCTTGCCATACTTCTTTTTGTCTAAGAACTCTTACTTAGCTTGTTGTTTTGCTAATATGGCATCTTCTTAGGCGATGTAGTCTATGGCCCTTTCTTAAAGTGGGCTTATGTAACATCAAAGAGTAGAAGAATTAAGACTTATCCTTTGTGCCATTAATTACTGCATTGAGAGCTACACTTATGTCGACATTAGGAATCTTGAGTATTGCTTGATTGAACTTGGATATATAGTCTTTGAGCATTTCATTTTGCATTTGTTTGATGAGATTAAGAGTTAAGGAGTCTCATTCAAGCATCTTGCTCACTAGAAAGTGTCGGTAAGACTACATGGCAAGCTCTTGAAAACTAAAAACTGAATTTGACCTAAGGCCTTGGAACTATGTATGTATTGCTTTCTTAAGTGTTCCTAGAAAGGTCTTGCAAGTTATAGCATTAGAGATGCCAAGGAGATTTTTCTAGGTTGTATAACAGCTCTGATGCTCCATCGGATCGAATGTCCCATCATAGAGCTCCTACAGCAGAATTTGGATATGGGTAGGAAACTATTCATCTCAAATCTCTTATGTAAAAGGAGAGTTTCCAATTGTGAACTTGTTCTAAGGGTCAAATTTCTTGATATCTTTAAACTTATTCAAGCATTTAATCATATTGTCTATGTCATTACTAGACTAATCAGCAAAAAAATTTATAAGATGGGCATCAGAATCATCATTCTTGTTATTGCGATACTTACCCCTTAGTTTAGGGGCTTTATTCAGATTTAGCAGTAATTTCTCGTTGTGTTGTGAACTATTGTCATCTTGCTGTTGACTTCTTGATTGAGAGTTTTGTTAAGAGTGCTCGTTAATTTCATTAATTTGGTCTCTCAATCGATGATTTTTAGCTACTAAATTGATGAGATGCCTCTTAAGTCTTGTAACCATATCTTTAGTCCCTTACTGTGCATGAGATGGCATCGGTAGCATTAAAGTGTGGTTGTTTTCAGTAGTCAATGGGTTGCAATGGTTGAGGACATGCTTACCGGAGTTTCTTCCAAATCTTGTGACAACCATAGTCATAGTTAGCCTTAAGATGGTAGGTGTTAATTGTTGATTGTTGTTGTTGCTTTAATGTAGTCTTGGGCTAGATTAAGTCCTCTAATTGATGTCATCCAACCCATAAGATAAACAAATGTGAGCTACCAGGATGCTGCAAGGGCCTTCAAAACTTAGACTTCGATGCTCAAATCAAGAAGTAGCGTAAGAGTATGGCAATGCACTCAAAGTATATAGAGGGTATTAGATAGTTTAACTAGTTACTTGGACCTTCTTTTATAGTATTGTAAGGATGTTATTTTTTAAGTAAGTAGATCTTCTTAAAGACACTTGATTTACATTAGGCAATATCCTCCAAGATATGTTGTCTAAAAGGTTAGATCACCTTCCTAATTTATCCCCACTAGATTGTGTACTTTCCTATTCTATGGTCATGCTCATATAAAATGGGCCTTGGCGCCTTAGGCTAATTTAGGCATATAACAACATCTAATTTTACTTTAAAGTTTATCAGGTTAAAACATAATTACTTGGAGATTAAAAAATTGAGATTTAATGTATAATATAATGTTTCAATATATTTAAAATCAACTATGGGAAAAAAAATTGCACCTAAAGAGTCACACAATACCGGAGTGAGTTATTATAATTATCTAGAACTTTATATAAATGGATAAATATCAATTATTTAATTAAAATAAATAGATTTGTTCTAGTTGCAATTGGATGAGGATCAACAACACTATAAAACAAGTGTTAACCTAAGATTAATCCATTATTGTATCATTATATTATTTAATTAGTAAAACTAGCCTAGAGGCCTTTTGGTTTTGACAAGGGTAGTATTTGTTTTTTATTTGATCAATGACACCCTAGAATCCATCTTTGTAATTTGGTTTCATTAGTTTCTCTTCATTTGAAGGTACTTGACCTATGGACTAATAATAATGGAATGTGGGTGAACTCAATCATTTGCTCCTTAATATTTTTACTATAAATCCTAATCATGGAGTAAATGATTAGCTTATATGAACCATTGTAGGGGCTATTTTGGTTTTTAAGTGCTTGGAATGATGGAAGACAAAGCTCTCTATCAATGTCCTTGACAAATTATTTTGGAATAAATTTCTCCCTCTCAAAATGTCTTTCTTTTTGTGGAGAGGACACTACTCTTTATTCTTACTAAAAAAGTCTAGTGTTTATAGGGTAGGACTATAATTTCTAGATGTCTATGTTATTTACAGGATAGCGAAACAGTTGCACATGTTCTTTTTGGTACCGTTTGGTTACTGGTACTGGACAGAACAAGAGTACTGGACAGTACTAAAAAAGAAGGACTGGACAAAAAAATATTTTTGTACCACGTTTGGTTTGTTCAGTACTGGACAAGGATTTTTGTGCTGTCTAGTGTTTGGATTGCAAAGTACTGGACTGGACATAGTAAATTTGACAGTTTTGCCCTTTTTAATTACTATAGAAGGCTTTTGTGTTGTGTAGTGTTTGAAATTACAAAGTACTGAACTGGACAGAGTAAAATTGACAATTTTTCCCTTTTATTTATATCATAGTTATTTATATATATTTGATATTATTATAAAAAAAATGACTTGAAAGTTTAATATATTATATTAAATATTATAGGAAAAAGAATTTCGTTTTATTTTTGTAGTCGCCACCTAACTGTTGTTGGGAAAGATTGAATTAAAACTAATGGAGCGGATTAGTCCTAATTTGGACCATTAGTCGTCGTGATTTCCTCTTCTCGTTTTTTTGTGAAAAGAGGAAAAGGGAAAACCGGAGTTTCTAAGTTTAGAGGCTAACCTATTAAAACCCTAAGGTTACCACCTAATCTCCTAAAATTTACTTTATCTCAAAATATCTTTTATTTTATTTTTGTCGTCTTTTATTGTGTTTTTAAGTGAATTATGCTAGGAAAATATTTTTTATTCCTTTTTAGGGTTGCCCCAAATGGGTGCTTACGTACCTGCTATTCAAGATCAAATAAACTGTAGTTCGCTTTTCTTGAAAAACTTTAGTGTGTTTGTGAATTTTAATTATGAAATTTCTTTTAATTTATGTTTTTACCATTTTAGGATTTTTCTAAAAAATCTAAACCTAGGCTTGATAATTTGATTTTTTTTTTGAAAATGATAATTTTAAGGAAAAACACCAATTTTGGATTTATTTAAGAAAATGATTTTTCTAAGTGATAAAAATTCATTTTTTTTTTATTTTTCAACTCATTTATACTATTATAAATTTTTATTGATTTTTTATTTAATTTATTATGATTTTTATAATTTTTATAATTTTTATTAACTTTTATTAATTTTCATAATTTTTATTAAATTTTTATAATTTTATTAAATTTTTATTGAAAAATTTTCTCCTAGATTTTTATCTATCCTATTTCAAAATCTAAATCTTTATTTTTATTTTTCTAATATTTTTATTATTTTTTTATGAATTTTTACATTTTTATCATTTATTATTATACTTACTATTTTTATTTTCTTTCAAGGTAAGTATGAAGGGCAAATCCGGAATTTCAGAAAAATTACATTTAGTCCATTACCTAATTTTTAGTACCGAATTACATGTGGTACTAAAATTTCTGATTTTGTCCAGTACGTAATTGGTGTTTAGTCTAGTACTTCCTTCATATGTGACAACCAAACGAGGGACAAAAATTTTTGTCCAGTCCAGTGCCGAATTTCAATGCCAACCAAAACGCTACCTTTGGGTGTGAGTATGCATTAGACATCTGGCATTTTTTACATTGCGTCTTACCTATTCCAAATATCATTTTAATAAATCTCATGTTAAAGTTTTGGCAATCTAAAATTGCTCGTGGAGGTGCTTTCTACCATATTTAAGTTTTCTTCCATCTTTAACTTTGTGGCATATATGGTGTGGAGGAAATGACCAAAAATAGAAGAATTTGGAAAGGATTCTTCCAATTCTGACTTAGAGATTAAAGATCTTAAAAATTTAAGAAGAGCTTCCCCTCTTAATGGAAGTGAAATAAAGAAAAATGAGAATTTATTTTTACCTTTTATTAAAAAATAAAAAAAGAAATTATTGTATACCGTTTCCGACTTTTTGTAAAAACTAGATCTTCCCAAATTAATGTGGATGGCGGTTTATCAAACTATATATATTACTTATGTGTAATCAAGGTCAGCATTAAATAATAATAATAATAATAATAATAATAAACACCTGTTTATAATTAATGCCAAAATTACTTCAATTATTCAAGCCAGAATTTTTTTTTCCTTTCAAATTAAGCATGCTATTCATTTCTTTCTCTTCAATCCCTCTTGTAGTCTAGTAGCAATGTTACGAAAAGAGATTTTTCTTTTTGGTCAAGGGATCTTTCGTTGAGATCTAAAAATTTAACATCTTTTAGTTGTAGTAGTTAAATTTAAAAAAAAAAAGAAAAATTGGTTGGTGCATTCCAGTTTTCATTTTTTATAGATAAGAACAAACTTTTCATATTTTAATTTATTTAAATCCAATTTTAAAATTATAATTTACTGTATTTATATTTTATTTTAAAGATATAAATAATGTACCTAATTTATTAAAAAAATTATTCTTTATTAACTCTTACTCTCTCTCTCTCTTTAGAGAGCAATTAATTATAAATATTGTATAGCATTTATAAATTAAGCAATCACATATTGAAGTTCAAAGCATCCTAAGGTTTACAAATAAATTTAATTTTTTTTTTTAATTCGAAACATTAAATTTTATCATGATCTTCATGTGAAGACAAATGTTGCCATCATTGCTTTTATGTATAATTAACTTTACTCTTCTTTCAATTGTGACGTGTCTTTTCATTACATAATTTTTTTTGTGGTACTTGTATAAAATATTGGTCTACTTTGTTGCCTTTCATTTTTTTTTTCCTGATCTTATTTTTTCCAACAAATTTTTTTTTTCAATTTAGTTTTCATGTTTGTCTTCTTGTATTATTCCACATACCAAAACACTAGAAATAATAAATATTTTGTAATCTATATAATCAAATATCATCTGACTTACATATATACTCATATGATATATTATAATATATATATAATTAAAAAGATATGACACTTAGATCATAAAATGTATTACACACCGTATTATTTATAACATAATATGTATTATGCATTGTACTATATATTGTAATTAAGCTACTCAATAAATAAAAATGTGATGTAGTTTTAGTGTATTTGTCTAGTCAAATATAAATTGTGACTCAATATATTATTTTCACTTATAATTTCTCATCGTTTGTCTTTTAGTCTATACAAAAAAAGAAATATTATTGAAAAAATTAATACATGTTCCATCATGATTGAATTTTATAACTAAAAAAGAGCAATAAATTAAATTTCGAATTTTTGGAATTTGACAATTTAAGATTGTACTTGAAGGCAAAAGATGCATAGAATTTTTTTTATTATAATAACATTTGCTCCTTAAGAAAAAAAAATATTTCTTTGACAAAAGCTTTCAAAGAATTCTTCCACTAGATGTTGGTTAATTTCATAAGAATGGAATAAAGTGGCTATTCTTCACTTATAAAACTATTGAATGGTGGAATGACTATTCTACGAAATTGTTATTATTGGAAAATAATAAAGAATTACAATTCTTTTATAGAATTAAAGAAATAGCTATTATGTAATTTTTTATAATATATTATATTATAATATATAATTTTGGAAACTTTTACTTTTTTTTATATATTTCATCTTTAATGGTATCATTAATATATTTCGATAATTTTTTTTGTCAAATCTAATATAATTTTCAGAAGCTTTGCTTTTTATATTATGTTAGAATATATTATTCCAAATTACTTGTTCTATTGAGACAAATCTATTGGTAAAAGAAATATTGTTGTAGTTGCTATAAACTTAATACGATGCATAATTTTCAAAATTTAAAATATTTTATTTTTTATCATTCGTTCATAAATACTAATTTTAGTTTATTTTCTTAACTTAGATAATACATTAAACTAGGAATAACCAATATTTTATTAGAATATTTTTGTATAATACTTAAAAACTTTAAATTACATTCACATTTATTGTTTTCTAAAAAACAAAGGTCATAATTCAAACTTATTGTCTAATCATATTGTTTTGTTTTTATTATTTTTTCAATCTACGGGCTTTTAACTAGTTTTTATACCTATTCATGAGACCTTAAAGCAACTATAAGAAATAGTTATTACTTTTTTATTCCATTCTTAAAGAATTTTAATTTTATTCTCACCTTATTTCATTCCGTATTTATTAGTTTGTTATAAAGGTAATGTGTTGTACCTCTCCTTCTTCCGCTCTTTATACTAGATAGTTTTTGTGTAAGTAATACTATCATGCTTTTATTTATTTATTTATTTGGTCCTAATTGAAGGGGAGTAATGCTTCTTTAATTTACAACAAGTCCCAAATATCTTGTAAATATAAGCTGTTGGGTATTAAATATTAATGGGGGAATTTTTTCAAGAAGACCTTCTTCCCTTATCCCATTCAATCGACCAACCCCCATAGCCCAAACCACCACCAACAAATGGTGGAAAATAAGAATATATTTTTTTAACAAATACCAAACATAATGCGCTGCCGCTATGAAACCACCTACAACATATAATATTTTTTTCAATTTTTTTTTTTACATTTTTATCTTATAAAATTTTTAGATAATTTTTTTACAACTAAAACTATTAATATTTTCATATTACCCTATTTATTAAAATCGTACGAAAAGCGCTCATTTCATGAGTTCGGACAAATAACATTATAAAATCTACCATAGATAACATTATAGAGAAAAATGATATTATAAAATAAAAATAATAAAATAATATATTTATAAAAAAAGTTATACCATCTAAGTGTGTAGACTTATAATCTATTAAAAAATTTAATCTATTTACTTAAAATATATAATACTAAATCAATTCTATTAAGTACAATTGATGAAAAATATAGTCGTAGAGGTAAGGTTAATAACATAAAAGAAATGAAACAAGGAAGATAGAAAATAAAAATGTAAAATTGAGACAAGAAGGAATGGAAGAAATGAAACAAAAAATTTCGAAGCGGGCCAAAAATTTTAGCTTGCTTAAGCTGCAGGGCAAGGCAGGTAAGTTCCCGTTGGCACGAGTTGGCTCGCTGACCCGCAAAAAAAAAAAAAAGATTGCTATGCTATGTTTGTGTGACACCGATTGACGATTGACGATGTGACGACTAACAAGACAATGCTAACACCGACTGAAGTGATGAGATAGCATCGTAGCAGCTGAAGACTTTGGCGAGGAGGAGCAGTAGGAGCAGCCAGCCACACCTACACCCACACTATCACACTCACACCAGACCAGTCATAGACCCTCGTCTGTCGTCCTCGACTCCTCGTCCCTCTACACTCACAGTCACAGACCAGAGACTACAGCACAATCCTCGTCCTCTTCCACTTCCATAGGCCACAGCAGACACGAACACGAGAGTACGAGACACTCACCGGCTCTAGCTCACAGTTACAGTGACAGTTGTCGTCCTCTTCCACTTCTGTTTCTGTCTTCCTCTCATCTTCCACTCTTCCTTCTCCAGTTGTCCTCACTCCCCAGCCCTCATGATTTAAGAATCAAGATTTCCACTCCGCTGATCGCGCGACCGCCTGATCCATTTCCTTCGTGCTTGTGCCACTGTCCTCGTTAGACGTTAATTAAGGAAAAGCAATAGATTTTGTCCTTTTACTTATTGGAGAGTAGGGTGTCGTGTGGTGTGGCTGTGTGGGTTGACGCCGGTGGCTTGGAGAGTGCGGTGTGGTGCAATGTGTGTGGTCGTGTAGGGTGGGGGTGATGCCGATGGCGGTGGCTTGGAGAATGGAGTGTGGTGTGGTGTGGCCATGCGGGTGACGATGGTCTAATGGAGAGTGTGGTGTAGTGTAGTGCGGTGTGGTCGTGTGGGGTGGGGGTGACGCTGGTGGCGGTAGCTTAGAGAATGGAGAGTGTGGTGTGGTGTGGTCGTGTGGGGTGACAGCGGTCTAATTGAGAGTGTGGTGTGGCCATGTGGGGTAGGGGTGATGCCGATGGCTTGGAGGGTGTAGTGTGGCCGCCGATCGTGGCTTGGAGTGTGGCCGTTTGGCCACCGGCCGTGGCTTGGATGGTGTGGGGGTGTGGTGTGACCGTGTGGCCATTGGTCATGGCTTGGATGATGTCGATGCGGTGGGCGGTGGAGACGTGGAGTGACTAATACACTCTAAAATCTAAATCTTAAAAAAAATAAAATAAATTTTTGCGGGTCATCACGGGCTAGTTCGCATTGGCCCGTGGGACGGGACGGGCTAACCCATTTGGCTTGCATTACCGGTTCTATCATTTATAAATTAAAATATAAATTTTATAATAAGTACATAATATTGAAATATTATATCCATATCCTTTATGAAAAAATTATATTGATATTTATCATATAATTATTAATATTACCTATTGAATTATAGGGCATTGGCACCACAATTTTGCTTCTCAACAAGTCTAGTAGGGTGTCTTCACAAAAAATAGAAATAGTATAGTAGTAGTAATACTAATAGTAATAATAATAATTATAATAATTGTAGCATGAAAGGACAAGCGCAACAACGTAACTACAAAAATAAATAAATAAATGCTCTACTAATACACCTAACTTTTACTCCACCGTAAGATACGTTTATGCGCCTCTCCTCCTGGCCCATTCGGTTGTATTTACCAAAAACCCAGAATCTCAATCTCTCTCTCTCTCTCTTTACTTTCAGTCCTTCCTCTCTACTGGGGTTGTCGTCCTTAGTAGGTTAAAAATAAGGAAACGGTACTTTCCTTGCCTTGCAGGCCTCTCTATTCCATTTCCTTTTCTATAAACTCACCCTCCCCTCCTCGTTAATTTCTCCATACACACTCTCCCTCTCACCCGCTATCTCTATCTTTTACAACACCAAAAATGAGTCTACACGCCGAGTCGCTTCTGCTCAAAACTCCTTTCCAATGCTCTTATCCTCCACGGAGACTCCTCATATCATCCGCCGCATCGCCGTCTCTCCGTTTAGAGCATCGAGTCTCCAAGCTCACCGTTTCGTCTAGAGTGGACGTCGTTCCTAAAGGTTTTGGCTTTTCTTTCCTTCCGCTTGGTCGTAAATCCCATCGATTCTTCGCTTTTGCAGCCTCCGATGAGGAAAATTCGGTAATTTCCCCCCTTGTACTCGCAAAGTCTTTATTTTTATATTTATTTGTACATTTTCAATTTCTGTAGCAATTTTTTTTCTCGAGGAATTTCCGCCTGGAAATAGGTTTCGTAGTTTCTGGTTGTTTCACCATTCTGTTAATTAACAGATGTGAATTGTGCTTACGGCCAGTTGTTTGAAGGAAATGGTTTTCCCGACTTTCTAGGTTTGTCATAACCTAGGTTTTGCTACTATAGGATGCTACAGTGCTAATGGAAAGCCATTGTGTCAACTAATAGTGTTCTTTGGTAATAGAGTAGGTGCAACGAACTGAGTCGATTTGGAATGCTAATTAAGCTTGAACTTGATTCAAAAAATCAAAGCTTGAGGTCGGCTTAGAGTTCTACTTACAGAGTTTGAATTTCACCTGGCTACAATCTTTTAGGCTTAACGAGTTAGAATTATATTCCTTCTAGTTAAATTTGTGATGAAGTTAACTTGAATTTGCCAAAGCTTAAGCTCGAAGGAGCTCAATCAGGCTTGCAAGGTTGTTGATTTGAATGGGTTAAAGCTTGAAC
The DNA here is from genome assembly GCA_037954665.1 of Laguncularia racemosa. NCBI lineage: Eukaryota > Viridiplantae > Streptophyta > Magnoliopsida > Myrtales > Combretaceae > Laguncularia > Laguncularia racemosa. The sequence continues at coordinate 90,156 of JBBMOL010000483.1, read as the reverse complement.
CTGACTAATCAGCTATTCAAGTAGCCTAAGTTTGGTTACTGTCAAATCAGAGTACATATCAAGCCAAGGTCAAAATTCAAATAGCTTGTAATTAGCTTTAGCTTGGTTTATTTACACTTGTTTGTGGAGAAGGTAATGAAGGGAACTGGCGGCCATTACTGGTGAGCATTGGAGGTTACTGCAAAATGGGGACATGATTAATTTCTGTGGAAAAGTTTTGCTTAAGTCCATGGTGAGCACTTGTCAACATATTTTATAAAGGACTTGGAATTTCTGAAATAATAATTACACATTACATGGCTGAAATAAGTGTATTGGATTGGGTAATCTCCTCTGTAATATTAACGTGTGCATGGAGGCACTTGTCAACAAAATCCATCACAGAAAAAGAAATCTTTCTCAATTTTGGTAAAACATTTTCACTTTTGTTGAAATTGTCACCACCATTATCAACCTCACCATCTCCTGCAGCTAAGGTTATTGGTAAAGACTCCATTTGTTTGCTGCCATGATATGTGGCCATTGCAGATTTATCTCAATAAAGGTAAAAGGAGTTTGAGAACATTTTTTTATGTGAAATATATGCTCCATTAGATGGTTGAAAATTGTGATAGGAAGTGAATGCTGAGTCCTTTAAGGGTTTTTTTTTTTTTAAATTAATATGCCCTTAACTTTGCTAAGATGAGAGCAAGCATAGTAATTTCGATATAAATTATTTAGAAATATTCCGATGTTGAGATAGAGAAGGAACAGGAGTATCTCAAAGCCAAAACCAGTGAAACGGAAGAAGCATGGAAAGAAACATTGGCTGCTTTCAAAGAGCAGGCCTTGAAAATGCAGAGTTTATCACAAGAAGCTTATGAAGTGTACTCAAAGAAAGCTATGATTCTTCTGAAAGAGACTTCGGGGCTGTTGAAAATTCAGGCAGAAAAGGCAAGAGAAGATTTGGCAGTGATAGGAAAAGAAATCAGTGAGGGAGGCAAAGAATATTTATCCACAGCTGCAGAGAGTTCTCCTGAGCCAGTGAAGGATATAGTGATAACATTTGCTTCTCCGGAAGAAGATCTGAAAGATGTTTCCAAAGTTCGTGACTTCTACCTTGGAATACCATATGGTATGCCAATTTGTGAGGTTTCATACATTATTGATCCACAGTTTATTCTCTGAGCAAGTTAAGCCATATGCATAGTATGTTGTTCCTTTTTTTTTTTTTTTGGTTAAAAGTCAGAATTATGTTAAAGAAGAGTTTATGCAATGAATGATTAATGTCATTGAGTAGCTGTGTTTATATTAGATTTTTAACATGTTGAAGCATGGTTGCTTTCCTTGCATAATGTTGCTGGTATGCCTTCACATTGGGGTGATTTATCCATTTTTCACACTTTGCAGGTCTACTTCTTTCTGTTGGTGGGTTTCTTTCTTTCATGATAACAGGAAGCATTTCTGCCATCCGTTTTGGTATTATCTTGGGTGGGACACTGCTTGCTCTAAGCATATCAAGTTTGAGAGCATACAAAAGAGGAGAATCATTCCCACTAGCCTTAAAAGGGCAGGCAGGTTGGCCTATTTTGTAAATAGCAGATTTTCTTTAAAATGTGTCTCATCATTTAAACCCTTTAAATTGAATCACCTATCATGTTTTGGTACATTGACTAGCCATTAGCAGATAGTTTTGACACAAGATAGGGCCCAAGTATGCTTGACAAGGGAAACTCTCTAGAAATAATATTGTTTATATGCATAATTCTGTGGTCTACCATGATGAAAACAAGATTTGCTGACAAGTGGTGCTTGTTGGACAAAATGAAGTTTAAAATAATAATGAGCCATGTGCATGGTGCAGCATCTGGCAGGGCAGGGAGGATTGAACTAGAGGGCTGGTAAATCTTTGCGGATGCTTGGAATTATGTAAAAGTTGAACCCAATTTCCTATTCCTTTTTCTCTCATTTTGTTTCAAATCCAAATTTGTGGTTATCTCCTATTTTATTCACTGTGTTTGAGAGAGTAATACTTGATGAGTTCAATCTCCAAATTGGACTTGAATAGAGAATCTTATCCATTGAAAAAAAGGGAGATTGGGTCAGATTTATTGGAAATGTCCCATTTAACTCAAAGGAGAACTAAATTCAAAATTTGGCTTGATTAGGCTGCAACCCCATTAGAGCCAGTATTTTTACATATAGCCTGGGCAGTGTTTAGTCAACTTTTCTTGTTCATGCCTGTAGCCATAGTCTGTGGAAGCATGTTCTAACATACATCCATAAAGATCTATCTTTATGTTCTTTTTCTTTTGGATACAAAGATAAATTTAGGACAATATGACAAGCTTGTACTTTCTATCTGTTCTTTGGGAAAATATGCAGGGCTGCTAACTTGTTACTTTTTCTGGGGATAATTGAATGAATTGTATTAATAAAGCAATATACACACCAATGGGAAGGACTAATTATGAGACCTTGGTTATTATAGAACTGCAGAAGACTATTGTAGCTGAACTGAACCCATAAGCCAAAATTCTTTATATAACTGGATATTATTTTAAATAAAAAATACCTAGAAGTACAATTACTAAGGAAAGATAGGATCCCATCAGGTTAGAAGGTTGCTGTGCTCCTCCTCCTCCCTTCACGTTATTGCTTTCTCAGTTTCTCTCCAAAAGGAAACATGTGGAGGCTGGAAAAGCAAGTTTCACTGTGGTTACTTGTTGGACATGCTGAACGTTGAAAATTGGACCCTCAGTAATGTCCTTCCAGTATTTACCCAGAAAAAAATGTCCTTATTCTATGGTGATGCAGGGAAACTGCATTGCTGACCCTGACACCACTGTCATCCAAATGCAGGGACAAACTGGACTGAAAATGAGTAGATGCCCATGTGTTTAACATCAGTTTCTCATATGGACAATCATTTAATTATTTCATACAGTAAGAGGGTTAAGATTTGCTTTATGAAGTTGAAGTTTGCTAATGATTTTCAATTTCCATGGATATGTCTTAAAATTTTGAGATGAGTATCTTTATTTCCAGCATATGTATCTACTGGTATTTCAAATGCCATTTTTAGGTCCTAAACTTTCCTTGCTTCCTGAGGGACACTGGTAATGCTGTTTTCGACTATGTGTTGGTCTCTTTCTTTTCTCAAGATTTATTTCTAGTTTCTAAACATCTTTTATCTACAGTGATTGCAGGTATACTATTTTTAAGGGAAATAGGCTTACTGACTCAGGTAATAATAAACTTATTTTTTTTAATTAAATGAATTATACATTAATAACCAAAAATGAGGAAGTATAACCACATAAGCAGGCTTTTTTTTTTTTTGGTGGGGTGGGTAATTTCACAGTTGGAAATTCTCTGGTTAACCATGATCAATTCTTACTGTATATTCATTTCCTTTTCATTTGGCAGAGAGGTTCATTTGTGGGTGGTTTGATGACTTTACTCAGGTAGTTAACTTACAAACCCTGTATCTTCTGATTCAAAGGTTTATTTTTTCTGCATATATTGCATTTGAAAAGCAATGACTGATGATGGTGACATGCTTAATGCGGAAGGGGAAACTAATGAAAAGCAAATGATGAATTAGATATCCAGGGTCACTTAACTTTATATGAAGAAGAGAGGAGCTTGCTCGCATAAAGGAATATGAACGGGATATGTGGAGTAAAGCATGTTCCTTTGTGGACCTGTAACGTTGAGAATTTTATGTGACTTGCAACAATCTAAAGGATGTCAGCATGGTTTGACCTTCCAAATCATTACAAACAGATAATCGTTGTGTGTGTTTTCTGGCTAACTACTATACATATTTCAACTGTTGAGAGAAGGAAATCAGACTTAGTCCATTCTATTAGAGTACCAATGTTTATATGACTAGACTACCATGGTTTTGGAATATGAAAGATATTTTGGAAGAGGTATCCTGGAAAGGAGACCGTGATTGCTTTCAAAGATTAATGCATACTTTTGATAGAAGACCTGCAAATCTGTTTCTGGCAACTCTTGTTCGTTGTCTCCTTGCATCTATCATTAATCTGGTCTCTGATTATAGTTCTTTTGTTAGTGGTGCAATGTTGGGGTTTTATCTCTATAAGATAAAGCAAAATGGAGAGACAAGAAGAGACTCAAGCTATGAACATGGAACGGAAACTCTTTGATTCAGTTTAAGGTTAGTCTTGATATAACTGGATATTCTCTATGCAGTTCTCATCTGTCTGCAACCATATTATTCAGTTCAAGATTTATCTGCTTAAAGTTAATTATGGTCAGATTGTGTTTGCCATGAAGTTGCCAGTTTAAGGGGATTAGTCTTGTTCAAAATACTGAGGCTGCTGGACTCTCGTGGATGTTGGGGAACATCGATTCTGAGTTAGCTATGCGAGGATAGACATCACTTGGTTTGGATGAAAACTTGTTCTCCTTTTGTCATTCTGTCTATAAGCAGGCTCTGTTAGCTCCTGTAGGGAGGGGACTTTAGAGGGTTAAAAATTAGCTTGTCCTGAACAATCCTGAAGTATGATCAGCACAACAGAAGTGGTTGATATGAATAATCCAGAGGTTTACATAAGAATACAATCTTCCATTCCTGTAACAGAATCTACTACTTAAACTTGTTTGAATGTTTAAATTCGATAGGTTCTGTTTGAGTGACATCACAGCGTATTCTGATATTCTCTGTTGTTTCCTGCATGAAAGGCAAAGCAGTCCCAATATTGCGCCATGATATTGCTGACTTGTTTAACGTAGGTCTATTCTATTTTTTACGTTTTTCTGTGGAATTGCCCGAAACGTTTCTTACTACATGTGTAATAGAGGCCGGAGACAACGTTGTTTTTTCCTCTTCAATCTCACGGCACAACTTAGCAACTAGATACATACACAGAACATAACATCTTGTGATGGAACTAAAAGCAGGATATTTGAGTACCTAAAGGGTTTTTTTTTTCTCTTTCCTGTTATGATGTCTCACTTTCTTTTTCCCTTTTGTCATGTTGATTAGCGTTTAGTTGTTTCTCAAAAAAAAAAAAAAAAACGTTGGAAATTTGTTAAAACTTTAGAATTGTCGGGATAATTGATGTTTTTTAGAGATCAGTGATGTTGGGAGTCAAAAGTAGTAGTCAGGTGCCGATGATAATGATTGTCTATTATTGAAAATACTTTAATAATTTTCATTTTAGAAAGAGAAGAAAAATGTTAAAGTAGTTCACTCCTTGTCAGCAAGTGTATACACGGCAAAACAGGGGAGTGTTTCAAATGTTTATTCATTTCCAATCATGTTTCTTGTATGTTGTTTACCGTGCTTATGTAGTGCACGTGTGGGGGTATTATGTACTATGGTTGAGTGGTTAGTGTAATTGTGTGGTGTATTGTGTACTCTGATTGGGTGATTATTAGAGTTGTGTTATGTGTGTAACCGCTCCTTGCTTGCTATAAAATGGGAGATGTATGCATAGATGAAGCAAAGCCTATTTTCATCTCAAAACACTTCAATTACATGAGATCGTTTGGGTTCTTTTTGATGAGTCCATAAACTCATTCATCATGAGGAAACACGGAAGAAAACCATTTAATCCTATAATTGAACTTGATATCATACCCATAACTAGATCATCTAGTTGATGCTGTAACATATTAGTATCAGAGCCAAACTTCGTAGGCTAATTGAAGAAAGTACAACAGCGACTGGAGGCCCTATTCTTAACGCACTAGAATGATCGTCTATTGGTTTGAGTTTAAAACTTATGTGACCTATGATTTAGACCACCTATACTGAGCAACACAATCGATGAATTATCAAAATTTTGCTAGCTTGGATTTGTGGAGAGTCATCAATGCAAGTTTGATCACCCGTGCAAGAAATAGGGATCTTCATCAGCGGTCTTAAGGATTTTTATAGCAATTGAAGTGGAACTTCATAAACCAATCGGCTTGACGTAAGCCATGGGTTTAGCGGGGCTATATGAGAAAGGAGGAGCGTCTGGGAAGGAAGAAGTGGATGGTCGACGACGGGCGGTAGCTACTCCTATGGCAACGCATCAGCCATATGTCAAAAGTTAAGCAGGTTAGAAATGGAGGAAAGATGAGCCAAGGACTTGTGTATTGTGATAAACCTTTCATGGTCGGCCATGAGTGTAAATGACTTTTTTAGGAGGAATGTGTAAAAGATAATGGCGACTCGAGAGAGGCATTTGAAGGAAATAAGGGAGATGGGGGGGTGGTGTTGGGTTGTGGAAGGAGAGCTAGAAATCTCACTTCAAGCGCTGATGGGCTCGATGAAAACCCAAACGATGAAGATTCCAGGGCTAATTAATGGCCATAAAATTCTAGAGCTTAACACCCATTGCTTCATAAGCACAACAGTGCTTTCCAAGGTTGGATTGCAAGTCGTGGCTCGAGATAAACTATAGGTTGTGGTGGCAAACGGTGAAGAATTAATAGTGGAGGAATCTACAGAAGTGTCTTTGGATGTGGGAGGTAATCGGTTCGAAGTTAATGTTTATTCCTTGCCTTTATATGGTGTGGACGTAGTCCTTAGAGTTTATTGGCTTAAGTCCCTTGAGCCGATTACATGGGATTTTTCATCAAGAGGGAAAGAGGTGGTGTTGCAGGGGGTCATGAAGGATGCAAAGGCTCCAAGGGTTGTTGCTGCTATACAAGAGGCTGATGGACAGACAACATGAATTGCAGCAGTTACTAAGTTTGTGGATATTTTTTAGTCACCGGTACGATTCTATGTATTTACAATTTTATAAGATTTTTTTGAGTTAAAATAGATATAAAATTATTTAAGTCTAGATTTTCGATAGAATTATGAATTTAAGTATATAATTCTATAAATCTTCGATTCTATTGATTTTATATGATTCTATATGATTTTGCTGTTTCTATAAGTTTTAATAATAAGTGGAATCATGATCTTGACAACCACAAATATTACTACTTGCATGACGCTATCACTCCATTTGGTTGTAGGTGTGGACATTACCTATAGTAGTTTGTCCTTATCGCTACCCCCACAATTAAAAGGACAAGATTAAGCATCAATGTGAAGAAATGCTTAGTAAGGGAATTATCCAACCTAGTCAATCGCCTTATTCCTCATTAGTGTTGCTGGTTGAAGAGGTAGTTAATACATGGCGTTTTTGCATTGATTATTGGGTATTGAATGAGAAGACTTAAGGATTAAGTTTTCCATTTTGGTGACTGAATAATAATTAGAATAATTATTTGGAGCTTTCTATTTCTCTAAACTTGACTTGTCTTCAAGAGTGAGGATGAAAATGGCAAATGTTGAGAAGACAACTTTACAAAACCATCATGGCCACTTTGAATTTTTTATGATGCCTTTTGGGTTGACTAATGCACCCTTGGCTAATGATTCAAGCATCATTGATTGTAGTATCGAAAGGGTATGTTAGGAAGTTTGTCCTAGTGTTTTTCAACACATTATCATACATTATAAGTCATAAATGAAGCACTTGCAACATTTAAAATGGTTTTGTTTACACTTAGGAAAAATAGGTTGTATTTGAAGAATTCTAAGTGTGTATTTGACCACTATAGCTTAAAATTTTTGTTGGAATAATGAGTAATGATAATGCCTCAACGGCATTGGATAAGTAAGCTTCTAGTTCCGGGGTTTGATTTTGACATTAAATATAAGGCTAGTAGGGAGAACAAAGTAGCCAATGTACTTTTGTTGCGGATGCATTCATAGGAAAAAAATACATAAGACATACACGCTAAAAGGAGAATGCAAATTAAGGAATTCTGGCATATTTTACTTTCCCGTTTTGTTTCTTTTAGCATATCTTTTCAATTTCTAGTTTTAATCTTTCCTTATCTAGAGTAGGAGTTATTTTTGAAAAGTTTGGAATATTGTGGGATCCTAATCTTTTGTATTTCCCTATATTTAGGGAGTTATTAAGCAATAAAGGGCAGAGAATTATTTTCACACAAACTCCAAGAGATTTTGGAACTCTCTCTTAACGAGTCCAAGGTGGTAGCTCCCTTACGAGCTGCATTAGATTTCAAGGATAGGTGCATCAAGGAGAAGGAACAAGGGTAAGAACCCTTTGTTGGAAGGAGACTTCTCAATCCTTCGTCCGGTGACCCGATCCCAAACGGGGAATCATAACAACTTGGTATCAGAGCCACTCACCATGGACGAGAACCTTGTGGAGGAACGGCTACGATATCTCTTGCATGAGAACCAATCTCAAACGGACGCCAAAATTGCAGCAGCAGAATCAAGGAGGGCTGCTGCAGAGGCGAGGATGGTAGCTCAACTCCAACAATTATCACAACAAATGGAAGCCTTGATTAGCGCAAGCAACCGAGGCAAGGGAATAGAGGCTGGGGACAAAAGTAATGCAGGCTCCAACCACAACCCAGGATCACATGCAGAAGACGATAACAACAGCAGCAAGGGAGATATGAGTGGCAGAGGATCAGGGGGTTGGGTGCCAAGGTATATGAAGTTGGATTTTCCCACTTATGATGGAATGAATGACCCATTAATGTGGCTCCATAGGTGTGACAAGTTCTTTGCAAACTAGAAAACAATGGAAGGAGACAAGGTGGGGTTAGCAGCGTTCCACATGACAGGAGAGGCACAATTGTGGTTTTACCAAATAGAAAAGGAAGAACCCAATCTGACCTGGAAGACGTTCCAGGAATATTGCATCCTACGTTTTGGACCTCCCCTACGAAGCAATCCCTTAGGAGAATTAATCAACCTTAAACAGATCGGGACAGTAGAAGAATACTAGCGGGAGTTTCAAACCTTATTAGCAAGGGCAAGTTCAGTACGACCTGATCAGCAAGTCGACATGTTCACGGCAAGTTTGAAGGAGAATATTCACATTGATGTAGAATTACACAACCCACCAAGTTTGTTACATGCCATGAATTTTGCACGAGCCTTTGAAAGGAAATTGCAACTCTCCCAAAACGTGAAGAAAGGAGTAAACTCCAGCATAAGTTTCGGTTCAAAAGGAACTTCGATGAGCGCAAAACCAGGCACCACGGCGGGTAGTGCAGCTTCTTCTTCTGGCAGTGCTGCAACGCCATTTGTAAAGAGATTAACAAGAGCAGAGATGGCCAATCGTCGAGTTCAAAGATTGTGTTATAACTGTGATGAGCAATACGTTCCCGAACATCAATGCAAGAAACTATTCTGGTTGGAAATGGACGAACCAGCAAAGGAAGACCCATCGGAAGAAGAAAATACGCCAGCCATATCCCTGCACGCCATCACCAGGGAACAGAATGCGAGGACCATGCAATTAACTGCAATGGTTTATGAACAACCCTTGAACAGTTTGGTAGATTCGGGGAGTACTCACAACTTCATGAGTTCAACAGCAGCTCAGAGACTAGGAATCCAGATGCAACCTCAAACAAACCTTCAAGTGGCAGTAGCTAATGGGGAGCAAGTGGTGGGGTTAGGCAAATGTACCAACTTGCAATTTTCAATCAACAATAATGCTTTCCAGGCAGATTTCTATGTGATTCCTTTAGCAGGGTTTGACTTAGTGTTAAGCGTACAGTGGCTTTAAACATTGGGACAAATTCTATGGGATTTTTCCGCCCTCACCATGCGCTTTGAGAAGGCCAGCAACCCCATCATGCTGCAGGGGCAGCTGCAGACTTCGTATTCAACACTAAACCAACTTCAAACCTCTCAACCGCGGGAAAAGGACGTAGAGAGACTGCTGGCAGCTTTCGAAGAAGTGTTTCAAGAACCCGTAGGACTGCCACCCATCAGACCATGTGATCATCGCATTAACTTACAGCCCGGCACCACCCCAGTAGTCGTTCGACCCTATAGATACCCGCGTCTTCAAAAAGATGAGATTGAGAGACAATGTCAACAGATGTTACAGCAAGGTATTATCAGGCCAAGTCGCTCGCCATTCTCCTCTCCGGTATTGCTAGTTCGCAAACACGATGGCACCTGGCGATTTTGTGTTGATTACAGGGAGCTAAATCATAAAACTATCAAGGATAAATTCCCGATTCCAGTAGTGGATGAACTGTTGGATGAGCTACATGGCGCAAAATTTTTTACCAAGCTTAATCTCCGATCCGGGTATCATCAACTTTGCATGGATCCTCAAGATGTGCAGAAGATAGCTTTTCGAACTCACCATGGCCATTTTGAGTTCCTCGTCATGCCCTTTGGACTAACCAACGCCCCTTCCACCTTTCAAGCCTTAATGAACGAGGTATTTCGACCACACCTACGTCAATTTGTGCTTGTTTTTTTTGATGATATCCTTGTGTACAGCAATTCATGGGACAATCATGTACTACACCTCCAAACTGTTTTTGAGTTATTAAGGGCCTATCACCTTTATCTTAAGAGGTCTAAGTGCACATTTGGAGAACCGCAAGTCTCCTATTTAGGTCATGTGATCTCCGCAAGGGGTGTTTCTACGGACACAAGCAAAATTCAAGCTATCACGGAGTGGCCCCAACCGCAAACTATTAAGGCCTTGCGTGGATTCTTAGGGTTGACAAGGTATTATCGCAAGTTCATTAGAGATTATGGCCACATTGCAGCCCCCTTAATGCATATGCTGAAGAAACAAGCTTTCCAATGGAACGAGGTAGCCCACGCCTCCTTTGAAGCACTCAAGAAAGCTTTAATAGAGGCTCCAGTCCTGAGCTTGCCTAATTTCCAAGAAGAATTTGTAGTTGAATGTGATGCATCGGGTTTAGGAATAGGCGCCGTCTTGCAGTAAAACGGACATCCCATCGCCTTTTTTAGCAAGAAACTAACTGACCGTCATTTGAAACTTGCAGCTTATGAGCAAGAACTAATAGGTCTCGTCAAGGCTGTTCAACATTGGAGACCATATCTTTAGGGACGATCTTTCCTTGTTCGCACAGACCACTATAGCCTTAAGTATTTACTTGAGCAAAGGCTGTCCACATCCCCCCACCAGCGCTGGTTTAACAAGTTAATGGGGTTCACATTTCGCGTGGAATACAGGGCTGGCCGGTTTAATGTTGTTGCAGACTCCTTGTCACATTGTGAGGAAGAGGGTGCGTTGCTGTATGCAGTATCCCAACCACAGGTTCTCTTGTTCGATGAAATTCGAACAGAGATACAGAATTCAGACACATTGTGAGCCCTTTGGTCACGGATTGAACAGGGGACAGCAGGCGTGGGTTGGGGTTTGCGTGATGGGATGATATTCTTCAAGGACCGTATCTATCTACTCCCAACATCTTCCTTGATCAACGCTATCTTATTGGGAATCCATGACAACACTCATGAAGGTGTGGAGAGGACCTTGCAGCGTATTCGCAAGGATTTTTATTGGTCTGGCATGAAGACTACCATCAAGGCATATGTCGCTGCATGCCTCATTTGCCAACGAAATAAAGCCGAGCACTTAAGCCCAGCTGGGTTATTACAGCCGCTGCAATTACCACACCAAGTTTGGTCCGATATCTCCATGGATTTTATTGACGGCTTACCTAAATCCTTGGGTAAAAGTGTTTTATTTGTGGTAGTAGATAGGTTCTCAAAATATGCTCACTTTATCCCATTAGCTCATCCTTACAATGCTAGCACCATTGCACGGGTATTCCTTGACAATATTGTGAGATTACATGGCATTCCGGAATGTATTGTTAGTGATCGCGATCCACTTTTTACTAGCACCTTCTGGAAGGAGTTGTTTCGTTTATGCGGCACCAATCTTCATTTTTCTTCCGCATATCATCCCCAATCCGATGGGCAAATGGAGGTAGTGAATCGCACCATTGAAATGTACTTACGTTGCCTTGCTAGTGTTCGTCCTAAAAACTAGGTAGAGTGGCTTCCGTGGGCGGAATTCTGTTACAACACCGCCTTCCATACAGCCCTTAAAACATCCCCATTCCAAGTTGTGTATGGACGTGCGCCTCCGAGTCTAACATCTTATGTTGCTCGCACTTCAAAAGTCGATGCAGTGGATCAAGCATTTCTTGCTAGAGATGAAGCTTTAGTGGACATTCGCGCCAAACTCCACCAAGCGCAGCAACGTATGAAAACCTTTTATGATAAAGGACATCGTGAGGTGGAATTCTCTCCTAGTGCTTATGTTTGGTTGCGCTTACAGCCTTATCGCCAGAAGACACTTGCTCGCCACCTTTCTCATAAGCTTGCTCCTAAGTTCTATGGGCCTTTCATGGTGGTCAAGCGCATTCGAACCGTAGCATACCAACTGGAACTGCCATTGGACTGCAAGCTGCACAATGTCTTCCATGTATCCTTGCTGAAGCCTTTCAAGGGCGACTTGCCAAGCGCACCCACAAAGCTGCCTCCTTTAGCAGATGGTTAGGTTGTCATCAGCCCTTTGGCTGTTCTGCGCACTCGAAGAAACCGAGGTCAATGGGAAATCCTGGTACAATGGAATAAAGGGACACTAGAGGATGCTACTTGGGAGAATGTATTGGAATTCAAGCTAGCATTTCCTGACTTCAGGAATGTTGTCGAAGAGGGGAGTAATGTTGCGGATGCAAATTAAGGAATTCTGGCATATTTTACTTTCCCGTTTTGTTTCTTTTAGCATATCTTTTCAATTTCCAGTTTTAATCTTTCCTTATCTAGAGTAGGAGTTATTTTTGAAAAGTTTGGAATATTGTGGAATCCTAATCTTTATTAATTAGGAATCCTAATCTTTTGTATTTCCTTATATTTAGGGAGTTATTAAGTAATAAAGGGCAGAGAATTATTTTCACACAAACTCCAAGAGATTTTGGAACTCTCTCTTAACGAGTCCAAGGTGGTAGCTCCCTTACGAGCTACATTAGATTTCAAGGATAGGTGCATCAAGGAGAAGGAACAAGGGTAAGAACCCTTTGTTAGAAGGAGACTTCTCAATCCTTCGTCCGGTGACCCGATCCCAAACGGGGAATCATAACAACTTTCAAGGTGAGATGAAACGAGAGGTGAGAGCTTTGCCATTTTTGCACCTTAGCTACATCTTTTTGACATAGTCTAACAAATAAATAGCTAATTCCACAAACTTGTAGGCCTTAGTTAATCATATACACACTAATGAAATGGGGAAAGATTGGAGTATAAGACAAGGATTGACATTTTATAAGGACAAGATCTACTTGAAATCTACTTCAGCACTTTGTGCCACTATTGTGTAGGCAATACATGACTAGTGCCATGAAAGTTACCAATGGACCTTATATAGGATCAACCGTGACTTAGAATAGGATGTGGCATCAAGTGCAGAATTTGGTGTGAAGGCATATAACTTGTCAACATCATAGAGCAAAAAACTTACAACTTGTTGGCCTCTTCCAACTCCTTCTAAGTTTAATGTATATCTAGTCTGACATTTCCATGGACGTCATTGATGGTCTTCCCTACTCTCATGGTCAATTGATATTGATGATAGTTGTTGATCGCTTCTCTTAATATGCTCATTTTATTCTATTAAGCCACAATTATAATGCAATATCAATTGTTAAGGATTTCTTTGATGTGGTGTTTAAACTCCATAGCTTACCTGAAACAATTGTGAGTGATTAGGGTCTCACCTTTACTAGTTTACATTGGAGAGAGCTATTTAAACTGAGTGGCACACAATTTTTGTTTTTGTCAACATATCATCCACAAAGTGATTGTCAAATGGAAGCCATTAACCACATTATTGAAATGTATCTAAAGTGTTTTACAGGTGATAGACTAAAGCAATGGATTGAATGGATTGTTTAGACAGAGTATTGTTACAATACAGGTTAGCACTCATCACTTGATTCTACTCCATTCCAAGTGATGTACAAGCGACCACCCCCTTGCTTACTTTCCTATATACAAGGCTAATGTTAATGAAAATGTTTTCCTCGTGTGCTAAGGTAAGGCAAAGATTAGCCTTGCACTTTGTGGAGGCCAAGGCAAGGCGTTTTGCAAAAAGCGTATACCTCCATGGTCAAGGTATAAGTTGCAGGGGGTGTGAGGCACATGCCTTTGTAAATTCAAGCGCTAAAGGAAAAAAAAAACTCTCTCTCTCTCTTGTGCACGCGTGTGCTCTTTTTCTAGCCTAATCTCCCTCTCTCTTTCTTCATACAAATAAAACCTCACCCCACTTGCAGCTCCTTTCTTTGATCTATAGGTCAATATCTCACTTTCTCTTAATATCTTCTCTTTATTTTCTTTTCTTTTATTATTTTACACATACATTGGTTGTTGACTTGTTGCTATTAATATTTGATATTTTATAATTTGATTGGTAGTAAACCAACAAAGGGGGAAACTTTGATTAGTTGTTGGCTTGTTAGTAAATACTAATTACTATTAAAGTAGAAAAAAACATTAAAGAGTCAACAACATTGAATTTTTACTTACTATATTGCAACGAACAAGGAATTTTAATACTTATTGGATTGTAATGCTTAGCATTTATGGCAAGTAAGAACACTAAAGTAAATATTCTCTTTTATTAATATACTTATTGTTATTAAAATATATGTATATATTCAATATTCTCTTTTATTAAAGTAAGAACACTAAAGTAAATATTCTCTTTTATTAATATACTTATTGTTATTAGAAAAAATGTACCTATTACTTACAATTATTTAAAATATATATACTTACTTTTTACCCAAAAAAAGATACTTATTGTTATTAGTAATGAGTAATGACTAGTTTATTAAGTATTAATAGTAAAGTTCTTTTCCTTTTAATTTCTTTTTGTTTGATTTTTTTTTACATGTGTTATTGATAGTTTAGATAGAGTGGAATCATATTTTAGATAGACTCGAGAAACATTAGTGGGAGTGGAAATGGGGGCAAGCAAACTAATATGGGATGAAAATATAATTTTTTGGTTTATAAAAATGACACAAATTCAAATGACTTGCATGTTTTGTCAAAACATTACCACATGAGGAATTTATAAAGTTAAACTACATCATATAGGGAACAAAGAAAAGGCAAAACAAAAAAAAAAAAAACTTTGAAGTATCCTTTAGATTTAAGAAAAGAGTTAGAGGATTTTATAAATAAATAGAAAAACAAACTATCGAGTCTAATTTAAAACTTTATATTACCTCCATAATTCGATTCATATTAGATTCTATACTCATCCAATATAAATCCTCGACTTGAATTAGGAATTTTATCATTTATGTGGAGTCGCCACCCAATAGGAGTTGAGAAAAAATTATGGAATTAGAATTAATTGAGCGGATTAATTATAATCTAAACAACTAGTTGATAAAATCTACTCTTTTTATTTTTAGAAAAGAAAAAGAAGAAGAAAGAAAAACTAGAGATTCTCGACTTTAGAGCCGTCCTATTAAAACCCTAAAGTTACCATTTTATCCTTCTAAAATCTGAATTATGTTAAGATATCTTTTTTTTTTAGCATAAAAAGAATATACTAGAAAGAATGATACAACTATTATACTAATAATGATTTGAAATTTTTTTTTATTCTTTTTAGAGTTGCCTCATAAAGGTGCCACGTACCCGCTATTCGAGATCAAACAGGCCGTAGTTCGCTTTTTATAAAACTTTAGTGGATTGATTAATTTTAATTATGAAAACAGTCGGGCTTACGTTTATTATCATTTTAATTTTTTAAAGAAAAATTCTAAACTTAAATTTTATTTCTCAATTTTGAAAAACAGAACTAAAACCCTCTAGTTTTGAAAACATCAATTAAAATTTTATTTCATAAAAATCATTTTTCTAGGTGAGAAAACATTATAAACATATATATGTTTTTTTTAAGGAAAAACTCACACCTTTAATTAAGAAAATTTTAAAAGAAATACAAAAGAGAAATTCTAAACCTAATTTTATCAATAACAAAAGAAAACAAATTCCTAAAACATGTCTTTTATCATTTTTTGTTATTTTTTAATATTTTTATTTATTATTTTTTTTTGTCTTTTTATTTACTAATATTATTATCAATTAAGACTAATAATAATAATAACATAAATATAACATGAAAACCACTAACTTGGATGTGGGTCGGTGCAATTCAATTTGGGTCGAGTTGGATCTGGGTTGGTGTGATTCGGTGAGCTTGTCACGGACTCAATCAGCTAGTTATACTCTAGCGAATGGTTGCGCAAGGCGAGGAGTCAAGATGCTTCATAGGCAAAGGCTGACATGGAAATCAACCACGTTCGGACGGTTTGCGGTGTTAACAGTGGCTGTGGGGGTTGCAACATAGCAGTGGGTGTTTGTTTGTTTCTTTTTTTTTTTTTTATGATCTTCTCCTCTCTTTACTTTCCTTACTTTTCGACCTCTTCCTCTCTCTAAAGATCGGGCTTTATTTCTAGGCATATGAGATCAGATTTGATAAGTTTAAATCTAAACCATGATTGTGATTTGTTTTTATCTTTTCCCGATTAAAAAATAATGATGTAAATCCCTTATATTAGAGTTGTTTTTGGGATTTATCCGATTTGTTTGATTGATTTTGTTTTTAATCCAAAAAATAAATCTTTTCACTGTAATCTTGTTGATTCACAGTAAAACTTAATCAACTTCAATCTTTTTTCGTTTTGATTTGTTATCGTGTTCATTTTTTTCTTTTTGGTTTGGTTTCAACTATGCTTGGCGAAGAAGAAGATCGCATGCAATGCACGTGATTTCCCTGAACTTGACTTAGAGACCTATATTTCCTTAATCTTGTTGCAAATTTTATTATTTTTATTTTTTATTACTTGTTTTATTTTTTTTATTTTTACTAATTCATAAACCAGATCTTTTTATTACTATTATTTTTTTATCATATTTATTTATTTATTTATTATTAAAAAGAATCTAGATAAGGACAAAAATGAGGTATCTACAGCAGCTCCTCTTTATAGTAAAGTTTGGAAAAACTTAGCTACAAAGACAAAAAAGACACCATTTTTGCCTAAGAGAAAGGATAGATAACACTATAATCAGCTAGCTATTCAAACCTGGATCCACTAGGGAGTTATCTTACCAAAAGTTCAAGTAAGGAAAATGCTTCACGAGCTAACAATCCCATATTGCAAAAGAAGATATTTACTTGATGATGATTAATACTCCTTGGGGAGTGGTCTTAGATAAGAAAAATCTCACTAGACTAGCAACCTGGAGGGAGAGATCATCTAGAAAAGTGCTCTTATGAGCTGACTAATCGATAATAGGAAGAGTCTCATTAGACTAAAAACCTTAAATAGAGATTGTTTAGGAATGCGTCCTTATGAGCTAACTAACTGATAATAGGAAGCGTCTTACAAGGCTAGCAACCTTAAAGAAGAGATTGTTTAGGAAAATGCTCTTATGGGTTAACTAACTAATAATAGGAAGCGTATTACAAGACTAGCAACCTTAAAGAAGAGATTGCTTAGGAAAACACTCTTATGAGCTAGCTAATTGATAATAGGAAGCGTCTTACAAGACTAGCAACCTTAAAGAAATTATTTAGAAAAGTGCTTTTATGAGTTAACTAATCGATGATAGGAAGTGTTTCACTAGACTAGCAACCATGAAGAAGAGATCATCTAGAAAAGTGCTCTTACGAGGTGAATGATCAATGGTAAGAAGTGTCTAACTAGACTAACAATTGTAATAGGAGGATATTTAGGAAAGTGTCCCATTGTGGGCTAACTAATTGATAGTGGGAAGCATCTCTTTGGACTTGCAATCCTAAGAGAGGATATTTAGGAAAGTGTCTCATTATAGGCTAACTAACTGATAGTGGGAAGCATCTTTTTAGACTTACAACCCTGAAGAAGAAAGTTTAGGAAAGTGTCCCATTGTAGGCTAACTAACTGATAGTGGGAAGAGTCTCATTAGACTTACAACCCTAAAGAAAAAAGTTTAGGAAAGTGCCCAATTATGGGCTAACTAATTGATAGTGGGAAGCGTCTCTTTAGACTTACAACCCTAAAGAAGGAAGTTTAGGAAAGTGTCCTATTATGGGCTAACTAACTGATAATGAATTCCTAAGTGAGAATCTTATTTTTCCAATAATAATCAAGAGTTTAGGATGACTTAAAACTTTTGAAAAAATGATAACTAAAACTTTTCTAAAAATCTTCAAGACAATTGCTCTTCTAAACTTAAGGATAAGGCGACAAGGTAGTAAAGTATTTTTTAGCAAACTTTGAAAAAAATCTAAAAGAATTTTTTATTTTTTTTATTTTTTAAACATTGCTAACAAGTAAGGAGTTTGACAGCGTTCCCAAAAATACAAATAAAGGGTAGGTCTCCCCTACTACTCAATAATCACTTACTCTTTTGTCTCATTTTGCTTGGAGGGTTTTGTTTAATCTTGAAAAAGTGGTGTCTTGGCTTAATCAATCACCTCTTGAGGGGTTTCTTGCAATTAAGACTCATATCTTCTTCTTAGGGAACATCAATATTTAAAATTTGGGCCAAATAACGCCAATGAGGAATGACTTTAAATTCCCTCATTCTATTTGGAAATAGATATCTCATTCTCAATTGGTTTAATCTAAGAGGACTTCCTTACAATCTCTCGGTTTAGATGTCACTCTTGACTTTTATTCCAAAAATTATGATCTCTCTTGTAGGTAATACGTTTTGATCAATCTGTTAAGCCTTTTTGGGACTTGTAATGCAATAGGCTTTTGGTTTCAAAAAAAAGTACCAATGTCAAGGTCTTATTTTGAAAGAATCATCATTTCAACCTAGGTTTACAAGTCAAGAAAACTATAATAGTACTTGCTCTAGCAATTTTTGCTTAAGATAAATTATTTTCAATGATTTGGAGAAGTCTTCAAAGAAGGGTGGTATATTTTTTAGCTGTAATATTTAGGTTCTTGTATTTAGTCTTGGTATTTTCAAGTATTGTTGGTTTTTTTTTATTGTGTATAGGTTTAACTATATTCTTGGGCTTTTCTCATTTCTTTTCTTTCTTCTTCTTTCATTTTCTTTTTCTTTTTCCATCTTTTTTTCCCTTTTCTTTTAAGCCCAATAGTGATCATCTCTTGTGGGTCATGTGTGTTTTTTCAAAATGTAGACTTTTCTTCATCAAAAGAAATAAATTATCCACGGCAAAAATTACCCTTGAATTGTTGTAACTAGGGCAAGCACTATTTAGTTAATTCATTTTTTCTTGATTGATGTCCCTATCTTCTTAATCATCCCATTGTACGATAGTTCTCGAGATCGTTAAATCTTGAAACTCTTTTTATATAAGCTCAAATGGGGTTGGCAAAGGGTTATTGTGTTTAGGATAGCAAAAAATGAATGCCTAACATTATTTTGATCAACATATCAAATTCAAGATAGACCTCCCTTAAGGAATGAGTCAAAAACCTCATATTAATAACACTTAACTCTCGAGTGTTTAAGGGTCAGTGTTTGGGATGTGGTTTTCCTCTTATCATCCTAAACCACTCGAACAAATGAGATATCCTTCCACTTTACTGGATTTGCCTATATTCACCATGTTTCATGATGTCTTTAGGAGTTATATACCCCTATCAAGTGATTTAGTCTTAACTTGGCTCTCTTGGGAAGCTAGTTAGGATAGTCTTCTTTATGCCCTCATTAGTAATTGACCATAGCCACTTCGAAAATGTGCCCCAAAATTAATTTTCTTTGTGTCTATTTTATGTAACTCTTGATGGAGAGAAAGTTCAAGTGTAACCCTTAGGATTGGAGAGAGTTGGAAGGTTTTGTGTTTCGAGGCTAAATCAACATATGAGGAAACCTTTTGAAGTGAATGGGGTCTTTCAAGTTGAGAGCAGGTTATAGAGGTCTTTGGCTTTATGTTCAGAGTAAGTGACTGTAAGCCTTGGGTTATGCTAACCATTCAAAAGCAACTTTCAGGACCTTGAAAGGATCTCTTATTGTTAGCAACTCTTCAATTTTCTTGGCTTTGTTCTTTTCTTTATTGTTATTATTTTTTAGTAATTATGCAGACAAGATGCTCACACGGATGCAAAAGAACCAGCATTTAATTAAAGATGTGATAATACTGAAATTTTATTAATATTGCAAACTTGGGGTTTGGTGCTTTTATTGAAAACATAAGAAAAGAATGTTATAATCTAACTTCTTAATTTCTAAGCTTCTTCTTCTTTGGCTGCGTAGGTGTTGACTTCCTTTTTCTTCTCTGTATCCATGGTAGCTTCCAATGTTTTAACCCTTGCCTAGGTTTTCCTCAATTGGGCTTTAAGTTCCTTATTCCTCTTATTAGATTCCTTGAATCTATTCTCCCATACATCATTCTTGCTTCCATCATTGCATCGAGCCACAAACTAAGATTCTAATTCATCCATTAGAAGGCAATACCCATTGCTATTTTTCAATGCTCGGTTGATCTCTACTTTACGAATTCCTAAAAGTTTGCTGAAGATGTTTGTTGGCCCAACCTCTAAATCTAGTACATACACCCTATTGGAAAGTGGAGGGACCTAGAGAAGCTAAGTATATTCCTCTATGGTTGGTGTGATCTCGTGTGGCCCAATAAAGAAAGCCACGGGCTCAATTTCCCAGAAGTGTAATATAGCCCAAATTAAAGGTAGGTTGACATCCATTTTCATCAGTGAGAGAATGGACCTTATTTTGCTCTGGATGAAGGTTTGCTCTTCAAGGCTATATAAGGTGAACCAATGTCCAATATCAGTTTAGGATCCAAAGGTTTACAAACTCGGATTTCTTTGCGAAGGACGCGGTCAATTACAGCGCTAGCCATCTAGCAGAATTACAATAAATAACAATTTCTAATTACAAACAAATATCTTACAAAACACAATAAAAATTCTTTTACAAGCGATTGCATCTCAACTCTAAAGAAAGAAATTACATCATTAATCATTTATTGGTTCATGATTCCATGTATGCAAAGGGGTAGGTTCTAAAGGTTTCCAAACTCTATGGCCTCCCACATTTTCGAAGAAATGGATCTCAAGCCATATCGAAGCATTGGGTAGGGCAGCCCAATTGGCCCCGAGCGGTGAATATTTCACTTCACCTGAAACTTACACAATGACTTCCCGTCCTAGGGTCTTAAACAGCCTAGGTCTGACCCCATTTAATCACACAATTGCATGCATGAAAACTCAATAAATAAAAAAAAAAACTAAACTTTATCAAATCGTTGGATCACGAGCAGATACAAACATTAGTGCAAATGATATTTTACAACATAAGAGCTAATTAAAGATATCTAGAAATGATGATTTCAGAAGGTTTAGGTGGCTAGCCCACTATGGGTCCTCAGTGGAGTCGCCATCCTATTGAGTCTAATTTAAAATTTTATATTACCTCCATAATTCGATTCATATTAGATTCTATACTTATCCAATATAAATCCTCGACTTGAACTAGGAATTTTATCATTTATGTGGAGTCGTCACCTAATAGGAGTTGGGAAAAAATTATGGAATTAGAATTAATTGAGCGGATTAATTCTAATATAAATAACTAGTTGATGAAATCTCCTCTTTTTATATTTAGAAAAGAAAAAGAAGAAAGAAAAACTAGAGATTCTTGACTGGGAGACCATCCTATTAAAATCTTAAAGTTACCACCTTATCCCTCTAAAATCTGAATTATGATAAGATATCTTCTTTTTTTTTTAGCATAAAAAGAAAATACTAGAAAGAATGATACAACTATTATACTAATAATGATTTGATTTTTTTTTTTATTCTTTTTAGAGTTGCCCCATAAGGGTGCCTATGTACCCACTATTCGGGATCAAATAGGCTGTAGTTTGCTTTTCATAAAACTTTAATGGATTGATTAATTTTAATTATGAAAACAGCCGGGCTTACGTTTATTATCATTTTAATTTTTTAAAGAAAAATTCTAAACCTAAACTTTATTTCTCAATTTTGAAAAACAGAATTAAAACTCTCTAGCTTTGAAAACATCAATTAAAATTTTATTTCATAATAATCATTTTTCTAGGTGAGAAAACATTATATACAGATATATGTTTTTTTTTAAGAAAAAAATCACACATTTAATTAAGAAAATTTTAAAAGAAACACAAAAGAGAAATCCTAAACCTAATTTTATCAATAACAAAAGAAAACAAATTCCTAAAACATATGTCTTTTATCATTTTTTTGTTTTTTTTAATATTTTTATTTATTATTTATTTTTATCTTTTTATTTACTAATATTATTATCAATCAAGACTAATAATAATAACATAAATATAACATGAAAACCACTAACCTGGATGCTGGTCGGTGCAATTCGGTTTGGGTCGGGTTGGATCTGGGTCGGTGTAGTTTGGTGAGCTTGTCACGGACTCAATCAGCTGGTTGTACTCCGGCGAACAGTGACGCGAGGCGAAGAGTTGAGATGCTTCCTGGGTGCAGGCCGACATGGAAATCAACCATGTTTGGACGGTTCACGGTGTTAACGGCGGCTAGGAACAGCAGCCGTGACGGTTGCAACATAGCAGTGGGTGTTTGTTTTTTTTTTTTTTTTTATGATCTTCTCCTCACTTTACTTTCCTTACTCTCTGATTTCCTTACTTTCTGACCTCTTCCTCTCTCTAAAGATTGGGCTTTATTTATAGGCATATGGGATCATATTTGATAAGTTTAAATCTAAACTATGATCGGGATTCGTTTTTATCTTCTCCCGATTTAAAAAAAGATGTAAATCCCTTAGATTATAGTTGTTTTGGGGATTTATCCGGTTTGTTTGATTGATTTTTTTTTTTTGGATTTAATCCAAAAAATAAATCTTTTCATTGTAATCTTGTTGATTCACAGCAAAACTTGATAAACTTTCATCTTTTTTCGTTTTGATTTGTTATCATGTTTGTTTTTTTCTTCTTCTTTTTTTCTTTTTGGTTTGGTTTCTTTTATGCTTGGGGAAGAAGAAGATCACGTGCAATGCATGTGATTTACCCGAACTTGATTTAAAGACCCATATTTCCTTAATCTTGTTGCAATTTTTTTTTTATTATTTTTTATTACTTGTTCATTTTTTTATTTTTATTAATTCATAAACAAGACCTTTTCATTACTATTATTTTTTATCATTTATTTATTTATTTATTATTTAAAAAATCTAGATATGGGCAAAAATGAGGTGTCTATACAAACATTATGATAAAATGCCAGACTTTAATGATGTGATTGAAATTGAGGAGGATGGAGATGAGGGGAAAAGTAGAAAAGGCAAAGGCAAAGGCAAACTTGTTAGATCAGGGAAGAGGGGGCCTATAGATACTTTTGTAATAATGAGGCCGAAACATGTTGTTGAGATGAGGAAGAAGGGGAGAATGAAGTAGACCACTATGGATAATGCTTTTGACAAGCAAAAAAGAGAGCAAGCTTACTAATACATTGCTTATTTCTTTTATGAAGTAGGCCCTTCATTCAACATTGGAAACCTCAATTCATTCAAATGGATGATTGAAGCAATTGGTCAATATGGACCAAACACGAAACCTCTAAGTTATCATGAATTGAGAGTTCCACTTCTTAAGAAAGAAGTCAAATATATTGATGGATTGCTTTCAAAGCATAAAGATACTTAGAAGAGGCTTGATTGTTCAATTATGTCAGATGGTTGGTTAAATCAAAGTCATCAAAGCTTGATTAACTTTTTGGTTAATTGCCCTATGGGAACAATGTTTGTAAGATCAATGAATGCATCATCATACATGAAAATTGGAGAAAAAATATTTGCCTTATTAGAAAAGTTTGTAGATGACATTAGAGAAGTAAGTGTTGTTTAAGTAATAACTAATAATGGATCCAATTATGTTTTAGTAGATAAGTTTTACTTTCTCCTTTAAAATATGTTAATTATTACAATACCAACATGCCAAGTTTAGTTGTTTATAAAATTATTTATCATCTTTTTAATATTTATGTTTTAATGGGGGAAGTTATTAGAAGCAAAGAAGCCACATTTGTTTTGGACACCATGTGCTGATCACTGTTTGGATCTAACACTAGAGGATATTGGAAAGATTCTTCAAGCAGCAAGAACTATTGAGAAGGCGATAAATATGACTAGGTTCATATATAGCCATACAGGTCTTTTGAATACCATGAGATCCTTTACAAAGGATAAAGAACTCATATGCCCAAATAAAACTAGATTTTGTACATTATACCTTGTAGACACCCTATTATTGCCACTTTATTTTTTATTTTTATTTTTTATAATAAAAAATAAAAAAATAGATAGTTTACAATTTTCAAAAAAAAATTGGTTTAGAGACAAGATCGGCTTGAACCGGATTTATTATTTAGAAACAGTTTAGGATAACTTTAAGAAATAAATGCAATTGGCTTGCATTAAAAGACTGACACACAAGCCAATGACCTACTGGAAAACACAACCATGGCACTATTCACCATCTTCTTCCATGCTCTCCACATTCCCAACACTCTCTCTTATGTGGTTGGCTCACTTTTGAGCTATTTGTGACTCATTTTTTTAACACAAATTCATCAAATTAATGATGGAATCGTGTAGATCATGTGGCATACTTTGAATTGATACCAAAACATGTCTAATTATATTCATCTTGGTGGTCAAAATTAGACGAAAAAATGGAAAAAAAAATCATCTTGAACAAAACCCATCTTTGCATTCATGGCATTTTTTTTTTTACTTACCATGCTTAATCAAAGGTGGAATAGTGTAAAAGCGGGTCTAGGGTACCATTTTGAAAGCTCAACATATCTCTATTTGAGCTTATTTCCCATTTTCTCTCTCTAGAACCATAGAAATCAATTGAGTTTCTCTCCTTAGAAAAGCATCGAATGAAGGGAAGTTTGAATGACAACAAGCTAGGATTCAAGTTAGTGAGTGTATAACGATTAAGAAAGTGACTAGCTTTCACTTCATAAATGTTAAGGCCATTGAATCGAAAGCTCCAAAATTTAGCTACCGACCACCACTTCACACCACCATCATCTAAGGTTCACGAGCACAAACTGACACCACCGATGTAATCCTCGCCCTCCAAGTATCACGCCCCAAAGAGGGCCTAGAAGTTTCCACTAAAAGCTATCACATTACATGTGTATCCGTTACATGATAACCGCCTTACGAGTCAGAGGTCGCAAGACTTTAATTAGATATTAAACCAATTACAACTAATCATATTGCATATGATCATATAATAAGAATATAACTATGAATTCCCATGTTTCATTATCGATTAAGATTGCAGAGAATGGGAATCCCTTACCAAAATAGTAAAATAGAAAAACACGTCTAAGTTTTACAAATTTTATTCCTACATTGAATTTCTAAGAAAAAAAATTATCTAAGAATTCTACTAATACATATCTTAACAAAATAAATTAACCTGCTCAAATACAATAATTTACAAAATTGAATGCCTCTAGCATTCTAATATTTTATTCAATCTATTCTGTATTCATTAGAATAGATCACAACAATATCTTAGAGATAGGCCTCATTCAAGTCCTACCCTAATACAAATGGAAAATCTCACCTGTTTAGATTTAAAATAATTTCAACATTTGTCCGTCTGTATTCTATCATAAATTTATAGAGAAGTTCATTCTAACTCTTAACCCTTACTTCTTACCCTAGAAATTTTGCGACAAAATTTACATACCAAAGCATGGTGCCTATCTAGTAAGTTTACATTGTCATGACTTGCATCAAACAATTCTCCATGTTGAGTTTCTTAAGTATCTCATTTGCATACTTTCTCTAACAGATGAAAATCTCATTTTTTTTCTTGCTTAATTTCCATTCTAAGGAAATAAGACATTCTATCATCACAAAGACTTACATCATGTCTTTCTTGTACTGTTGAATAATTTCAACACTGCTGCCTATGACCAGAAGATCATCAACATATAAGGAGATCATGACAAAGTTAACTTAATCTCCTTTCATATATAAAGTGGATTCGCTAAGACGATGGAATATAGATATATGTACAAAAATAGAAATAACCGTAATTCAAATAGTGAATGTAAATATCTAAATATTTTCAAGTTTGAAGTATGATGGGGGAACATGTGAGAACATAAAAACATCATTACTGAGTAGAGTAAGTATAAAGTCTGCAAAAATTTAATTACATATAACATCAAAAAAAAAAAATTAACCTACACTAAAACTAGGTCATGCATGGATGTAAAGTTAAGTCATTGGGTTAGATCGGGTGAAATGACAAGGGTCAAGCGGTGGAGAGAAATCTAAAAGCTTGTAACAACTATACAACTCACTCCAGTGGCCATTGGAGAGATAGAGGATGTCAGCTTAAGGAACATGTGAGAACATAAAAACATCACAACTGATTGAAACCCTAATTTAACCTAAGACCCTAAAACAAATGGTAAATCTTAGAACCATGAGGAAAAACCTTAAGGATGGCCCTAAACTCTGAATTAAAATCTAAATTGACTTGGATTCCCTAAAACTCAAGGTTAAGATTATAGAATACCAAAAATCGACATAATAAAGAAAAATTAATTACAACCAACAATTGAGCAATGCAAATCAATATAGATTAATTAACAAGCTTAACTCTAAGGATTGTAATTGGTGTGTAAATAAGACCCTTAAATGCAACCTTTTGCCAACTTAAACTCAAATTAATTAAGCTAACTAAGCCACCTCAAATTATCTTAACTACACAAATGTAAATTAATCAAATTAACCAACAAAAAAAAAAGAAAAAAAAAAGAAGAAAGATAGATGAGACACACAAATGCATGCATCAGCCATCTTGGGAAGCGGAAAGAAGTGATTACTTCTTTTAGCATCCAAGGGCATGTCATGAAATAAGGAATAGGGTAGATAGTAGCCTAGGGTAAGGTATCACTTGAGGGTGGAGATTTTCCAAAAATAGAAGGAGGATTTGACCCTAAAACCAAGTCATTACCCAAGAGTCAACTATAATACCCTTAATCACTTTGTCTTATGCACATTAGTCTCCTTTATGAAAGCCAAGACAAAAAATTTAAACACACATACACCCTCATGCCGAGACACTCTCACTCACACATCCATACACCATTTCCTTCACTCCATTCAAATTTCTCTCTAGAAAACACAACACACGCACACCCTCATGACTAAACAGCTCCACTTTGCTTTCTATTCTATTTTCATCATAATTACTTCTTGGATTAACCAAGAAAAGGAGCTGCACCAACACCTAACCACACCGTCGCCTTCATCCACTCCAAACACCACCATGCCAACATCCATAACACCACTAAAAACTACCCTAACTTCCATCAACTGAAACTAAACTTAGCACACCACTATAAGAACACTTGAGGGGGGACTAGAAACAAGAGCACTTGGTAACAACTTCTAGCTTGGAAAGGGAAAGGATGAAGGTGGAAGTAAAAAAGGGTTGTGACTAGAAGACATCCTACAAGTTTAGAGAACACATTGTAAACACCTTTCCTTTTTCTTGTAAAGTTCTTATGTATTTTGGATTAGAATAGCATGAAAGTTTCTATTATTGTAATATTTGTACTTGTAAATAGGATGTTCTAGGAAAAAAGACTCTTGAACATGATGAACATACAACTTCTATTTGTAACAATGCATATACTACCTCTATATCTTAAGTGTAGAAGAAGGGTGGTAAGGAAAAGTTTGAAAAGAATGTATTTGTAATGTCTTTCCTTTTCTGGTCAAAACTTTAAGAGACTCTAGGAGACACATTTCTTTGATTTATCAAGTTGTTTGTAAAGTTTAGTAGTCCTTAGAAGTGATTAAGAAGGATTAAAAGTGAAGAAGTTGGAAAATGAAGAGCATTGATCATCAAACCCCCAAACCAATGCCCCTAATGATGAACTACTACCATTTTCTAAATTTCCAACTCTTAAAAATAATAAAAAGTCAATGGAATAGATTAGGAAATGAAACCCCATAAACTTATCCTATCAAACAAGGCTCTAGGAAATATTACAAGAAAAATAAAAAAAGAGTAATACTAACATTATCTTAATAAGCCTTGATAAGTGTCGAAAGATCCTTAATTCTAGTACTTATTAGTTATGATTTGTTGAAGAAAAGGGTACTTATATGATTAAATTTTACTTTCAGGCTTCAATGGAGACAAAGAAAGTTTTAAGGATGATATGAGCAAAGGCGAGATGAAATTTGGCGAAAAAATAAAGAAAATTGATTTTTAGTTCAGCACAACCCCAAGCACAGTCGTGCTGGAGGCCGTGCTGAACTAGGTAGTGAAAATGTCGTGTTTCGAAGTCAGCACGGCCTCGAGCATGGTCATGTTGACACTTGTGTTGAACCCTATTTTCGTAGAACTATAAATAGATGCCTTGTTTTATTTTAACTAGATTATTATTATTATTATTTTGAGGCTCCGTTCTGAAAACCCTAGGGGGGGAGTTATTACGAGCTTCAAGAGGAGAATTGTCCGAACATCATTAGAGATCACAAAACAAAACAAAGGATTACTCTTTCTATCTTGAACCATTTTACTTCTCTAGATTCTCTGTTTTTATTGAAAACTCCATAGAAGAGTAATTCTATATATCTCTCATCTTGTAAAACCCTAACTCATATACTGAAACATTGATTGATTAGTAAATTGTTTATATCTTTGCATCTATTCATGTGTTTCCATTGTTCTTGTGATTGATTTATGTGTGCAAATTGATTGAATGTCTAATTTTTATTAAATTGAAAGAGGTTTCGTCTAGTAAATTAGATCTTTATGAATAAAGAGATTACATGTTTTGCCTAGAAATAGGAAAATATTGATTTTCTGCAATAAAGATTAAAACTTTAATAAGAAATTGTGAACTTAATGAGATCTTGTATAATGGTAGTGAGAGAGAGGTCTTCATTATCTTGTGCATGATTAAGAATTGATTAACTCGAGGGAGTAATTGCTTTTACTTAAGAATTCTTGCAGTGCAAAGTATAAATCGATTTATTAATCGACATCTTATTTTAAGAATTTACGGGTTAGGGTGAAACAAGATGAGGGATATGTTTTGTGATTGAATACATTTTTAAGATAATATCATCTAATTCTAGGGTTGTTATGGTTTGTTAATTGTTAATTTAATTCATAATTTCCACATCATAAATTAGGCTAGATAGTAGAGAAAGGTAATACTAGTACTTGTTTTCTAGATCCTAGAGGACGACACTTGTTAAATATATACTATAGCCGATAGGTACACTGCCTAGTTTGATCATAGATTTTATTGGTTATAAATTTAAGACTTTAAACTATCGGTTAAATTCGAGCGCACCAAGCCCAAAACACAAAACACGCTATAAGTAAACTGACCCATATGCACCCAATGAGGGCCCAAAAGTGATAGCAAGTTAGGTTGGAAGTAGATCCTTAGGCCTTAGACACAAAACGATACAAAAGGCCCAAAAATAAGCCTAATAAGTGGACCCATGAATATGTCTGTGGTTTTCCAAAAACTTGTGCATACTAAATAACCAAAATGACCTCAAAAATGAAACTTACACAAGGAAACCTTTGAAATGATTATAAGAACGCAAAAAAAAAAAAAAAAAAGAAGACTTAAAACGAAAAAGTTATGACCAAAATACAAAATTAGTTGAAACTGACACTTATAGCGAATTTACCTAAGAAAATAATACACTTTAATGTACCCAATCCCATACTCATAAAATATTATTGTCTTATTCACGTGATATCAACTTTGATTTAGAGCTAACACTTGACTACTATGACCAATAGTCGATGTTTGAGTGAGTATTATTATAACTATTGTATTTGCTTTGTGGTTGTAGTGTAGTAGACATATTTGAGTTACTGAAATTGCATAGGGATTTATGGGTAATCGCTTGTGAATGACTTCTTGTGTTTTCTATGACAAGATGCCCTAATATATTAAAATTATCCAATTGAGATGTTGATGCATTAGGATTGTAGGGTACAAGTGTCTATATAAAATTGGTTAGTCGCTAAATAACTACACTTAATTGAATCAAAATTTAAATAATATGAATCACGCATTTCATACAAATGCATAGAGAAGGCCGTTGATATCATGCTATGGTATAGAAAGGCCATGAGGAGGTGTATCTTCTCACATAACATTACCTTGACCTTTAGGAACTACTTAGTACCAAGAAATGCCACCCTTTAATTAAGGTCTAGTCTAAGAATTCATTACTTAACAATGGATAAGATTGAGGGTGTTATTCATATTCACACACCATGTAGGCATATATGTATAATTATGTAAGAATTCAAATCTATTTTATTTTCTTAAGTCAACAAAATAATAATTTTCAATGACCCTTCTGAAAGGTTGGCTTAGTGTGATTGGAACCCAGGGTCAACGTATAATTTGTTATTTCCTATCCTTAGTAACAAAGGGCATTAAATTCACACTTATATAGTTTTTGGTTAACTGTATATAATGTTGCATTCATATGCTTGTCATACATTTATATGTTTGATTAATTAACTTGCTTGACTATTGGTTAATGGTACAGTAAGAGGAATACTTTGCTAAGTTAGATGTAACTTATACCCCCATAGTATGTCTTTGTTGTAAGAGCCATGTTGGCTAGAGCTTAACAGATGTATATCAGAGGTTAGTACTAGAAAGATAAGAAGAGCGAAGGAAAAGATGAGAGCATGAGAGATCATTTACTTATCTTTATGAACTCCTAGTGGGATTATGTTTTATTTATCTTTTGTTTTAGCAGGTACTTAGACTGCCTAGATGTTATTATCTATTGGTCATTGATATTACCCGTTTAGCATTTTGGTGGGACGTTAGTCCTTTGATATCATTATTATTATACTATTTAAAATGAAACTCTTAGTTATATTGCTTCTTAATTGCTTAGATATTGCAAGTCCTACTTAATGTAATTGGATGTGAGTATGTCTTATATACTGTATGGTAAATCCTTGAATAACAAGAGATTTATTCTCGTGTTTTCGTATAGTGTACGGCGGGTTGTTATGTCTAGGGTACCCATCAAAATATGAAATTAGTCCAAAAGTTATGCAAGTGGGGTAGGTCATGTGGGCTAGTCTATTTAACTAGTAAAAAAATGATAGTTAGGTTGAAAATTTCAACCTTCTTATAAAGCAGATTGGCCTATGTTGACCCGCGAGTCAATGTGAGTTACGGTAGATTGGCTTATTTAGCCTACTTGTACAACTTTATTTGAGAATTATGAATACTTTAGATGATTAGACTTCTAGCAACTAAACAAAGTAAGTGCAAGGTAAAGGGGTGTGTGAAACAACTTGTCAATTAGTTTTTAGAATAGTGTTGTTTACAATCTTAAAGTGATAAGGCCTCTTGTATGTGTGCTTAGACTTGTCGATAGTGAGCAAAGGAGTGCATCGTAAAGTCATTCAATGGTGATGAAGAAAAGCATGTGGAGTGAGCAAAATTATTAATGATGGGTGGAACCATTAGTTACATTGTCCCTTGCATGCGGTTGGCCATTTCTTGAATCATAGTAACTTTTATGATAACCCGAGCATGAAGTTTAATGACGAAGTGATTTTTTGGATTATATGCTACCACTAAGAGGTTGGTATCCTAAGCCACAAATGTAAGATAAAATAATTAGAGAAATATCTATTTATAAGTGGGTTGAGGGTTTCTCTAACGTTGATTTTTACATAAGATCAAGGAAGACAAAAGCACTAGGTAATTAAGGAAATGTTATATTATGATGATAATTGTTTTTTTCTTTTTTTTTTTTCTTTTTTTGGTTTAGTAACTAAAACAATCTTTTTATGTACATAGCTAAATGGTGGGAATTGTATGGAAGCTCTACTTTAAACTTATAGCAATTTGTAATTAAGGTTCTGAGCTTAACGTGTAGTTTATCAGGATGTAAAAAGAATTGGAGTATGTTTGGGCAAGTAGGCATCTTATAGTTTTAATTTGAGTATAATTTCCATTAAATGCAATAACATCAACCATTATTAATATACTTGTTCATAGATACACACAAAGAGGAG
Source organism: Laguncularia racemosa (assembly GCA_037954665.1). Classification (NCBI taxonomy): domain Eukaryota; kingdom Viridiplantae; phylum Streptophyta; class Magnoliopsida; order Myrtales; family Combretaceae; genus Laguncularia; species Laguncularia racemosa. The sequence continues at coordinate 58,225 of JBBMOL010000483.1, read as the reverse complement.
AAAAAGACGCACTCAAAAGCATCTAAATAATTTAGCTTATATTAAGTATAATTAAGCTCTCAAAGCTCAATATGATTAGCGTGATGTTATTGATCAATTGTCATTAGATGATATTGGTGAGAGTAATGAGTGGTTGATTGGGGAAATAGGCAATGATTCATTTGTTGAGGCAGATGGCGAATTAGTATTTGAGGATAATGACTTGATGTGGGGTGATGTTGTAAGAGCTGTTGGAGTTGAGGAAGCACGAAGAAATACTAGATCTTAAACATGAGTTAAGGGGTCATCAAGTAGGGAATTTTTTTGAGATGAGCAAGAAAAAGCTATGAGTGATGATGTAGAAAAAGACGTTGATGAATATGCGAGTAGGGATAATGAAAGTGATGATGATTTGACTGGTGTTGATGATGAAGATTAAAGAGTGATAGATATTTGTCAATATCTCATTTTATATTTACTATGTCATAAAGAAACACTTAGGGGACATGTGTTTTTCTCCCTTTAAACTTTAGGTACTTGTGTTTATTTCTTTTATAAATTTTATATTCGTGTTATAAAAAAAATAGGAAGACATAAGCATCCGTTTGTGCCTATGAAAAAAAAAAAAAAGTAAAGCAAATTGTAGGAGAAAAAAAGTCGTCTACCTTTCACATACTCAACAACCCTAAATCTCAAAAACTAAAGGGAAGAGGATTTCATTGCAATAACAACCTATTTGTCTTTCCCATCTTTCAAATCCCAAAACTATAACACAAATAACTAATCTTGATGCACTTTTATCCGAAGACAAAACCCTAGCCCCCATGCTCTAAAGGACATGGTATAAGATTTGATGATTATAAGTGTTTTCATCAATGACTCCTTCCAATAGTAATTTTGGAGGTAACAAAGGAGGTACTCTTTCAATGTTAGAATTTTTAAGAATCAAAGAGGTTTTATCTTCTTCTTTTTTTATGCCTTTAGCTCATTTTTTTTTACTTTTTTAATTGTAATATTGTACTATTGAAGTTTGATTGTGAGAACCCTCTTTGAATAGATGATTTTCCTAATTCCAATCTAAAAAGCAATGAGAATGAATAATTATAAGATCTTACCTTGTCATAGGAATGTCTTACAAGAGCAACCAATTTGTTAATTAAACATTGAAAACACCACTTGAACTTCCTTGCAAACACTACTTTTGAAAGCATAAACCAACTCATACATTAGATTTAGAGGCACAAGCAACAATGATAATTACATAGTTATATTGATGGAGAAATTTTGTTCATGGGCAATAAGAGTCTTTACCCAAAAATTATGTTACATAGTATTGTCGTGAGAGATGTGGATTAATTGAGTTAGAAGGTACAAAAATACAAGTATCCAGTGACCCTTTCTTAACTCATACATCATTACATATGAGCACTTAGCAACACATTATACTAAGAACTTTTGGATTCATGTTGGATCATACATCATGATATGTTGTTGCCATTTTGTAATCCTCGTCCAATTAAAAAAAAAAAGGGGTAAATCACACTTAGGGAACCTATGTTTTTTCCCTCTTTTCACTTTGGATACTTGTGCTTATTTTTTTTTTTTACATATTAAGTAACCATGTTTTAGAAAATTAGGAGGAGGCAAATGTCCATTTGTGTCCGTTACAATTGAAAAAAAAAAAAAAAAGATAGATAGAAGACATTCTCTCTCTCAAAAAAAAAAAAAATCCCTTCCCTTCTTCTCCATCTAAACAAACAAATTATTTACCCAACTTTATATGCCAAAACCTTAAACCTAAAAATTGAATCTCTCATGTAAATTTTCAATCTTTTTTTTTCTCCATGAGCAAATAATCCAAATTTATGTTCTTTTTCCCAAGTAATAATTTGTGTCTCTAATGCGAATGCTTGTTCTTTTGGTTTATGCAAGTTTGTTCTTCTATTAATATTGAAATGAAAAAAATAATACAAAAAATTGTATGCTACATTTTTAACATATTTCCTTATGGTTGTTCTTCAATTAACACTATATGCCTAGTCTATCGACATCTTTCATTTGATTATCATCATCTCTCACAAATTTTAAATTTTTTTCTGAGAAGTAAGTGTTGATCTAAAGCATGAAGAACTTGATAAAAAAAAATACTCATTATTGTAGGATCATATTAAAAGTTCTCCATTTTTTTATCATAAGACATTGTTTAGGTTACTAATGGTTTAACTAAACCTGGACATGAGGGATTCAAAGGTGTCTTTTTTAATCATTGGTGGAATATAATAAAAAAAAAATTCTATATGTTGTTGATTTCTTTGAAGGATACCCCCTTCCTAGATTTTATACAACTAGCACCATTGTGCTTATCCCCAAGAAGACTAGCACTCAATCTTAGAAGGATTTCTAGCCTATTAGCCTTTGCAACACAACATCCAAAATCTTTTATAAAACTCTCACTAATGGGCTTAGTATTCTCCTTTCTAAGATTATTTCCTCAAACCAAATGGACTTTGTTAAGAGGAGGATTATCATTGACAATATATTGCTAGCATAAAAACTACTGTATGATATGGATTGTAAAGTAAGAGGGGATGACACTATAATAAAACTTGACAAGGAGAAAGCCTATTATAGGCTTGATTGGAATTTTCTTTTTTTCTATGCTAGATAATTTGGGCTTTCATTACCGATTCTCATATATGATAAAAAGGATCATGTGTAATAGTTGGTCTACTGTTCTAGTTAACGGCAACAACACTGGCTTCTTTACTTCCATCAAAGGCTTACGCTAAGGAGACGCTCTCTCTCCTACTCTTTTCATCTTGGCTTTGAAATACCTATCTTAAGGTTTAAACCACCTCTTTATCCATTATTTCTCTTTTAGGTATAGAACCTCATCCTCAACTTTGATATCTCACCTTGGCTTTAATGACAACTGCATTCTATTTCTTAATGGCTCAAAATCTTTGGTGTTTAAGGTTCTTGATTTCCTAAACCAATATAAACGGGTCTCAGGTCAAAAGATTAATAGGTAAAAAAGTTCTTTATTCCTTCTAAGAAAACTTCACATTAACTAAAAAATGGTCTCTTAAATTGTTAACTAGAATGAATCAACTTCCCCTCACTTATCTTGGTTGCCCATTAACCAAAGGTTAGACAGACTACTAAAGTTTTAATGAAATTTTTGAAAAGGTCTCCAATAGGTTAGACAACTAGGCTAATCCCTAGCTATCGAGCAGGGGTACGCTGATCCTTATTAAAAGTAATTTATCCTCTCTTCCCCTATATTTCTTCTAAGCTATACATGCGCCCAAATGGATCATTAGGAAAGTTGAAACTATATTTACAATTTTTTTATGGGGTGACTCAACAAAATCTAGGACAATCCATTGGGCTTCATGGGGAAAACTGTTTCTTTTGTTGATGAAGGTAGGTTGGGTATCAGAGCTTAAGAGGATATTTCCAATGCGTTTGAAGCCAAACTCTAGTGGAAGTTTATAATGGAAGAATCTATTTTCACTAATTTCATAAAAACCAAATACTTAAAAGGAAAACATCTAATTAAAATCTCTACATCCTGTAAGCCTTCACCACTCTTAAAAAGGCTCTTAAGGGCACATAATACCACAAAAAAAAAATAAAAAAATTTGCCTAGGAAAGGGTGATCTAAGCTTCTAGTTTGATGGCTTACTTTGCATTCTTCTTAATGTGGTCTCCCCCTGCATAAGAATCAACAACCTCTAGATTGAAAACAGATGGGATGTAGATATGCTTGCCTGTTTACTTCCTACAAATTGGGTACAAGATATTCTTTACATTAATTTCACGCATGAAAGAAATGATTCTTCAATATGGATGATTTCACGGATGGGTTATTTTTTGTTTCAAGTGCTTGGAATGATGTGAGGAATAAGGGAGTAAAATATAAGTTACATAACATGTCTTGGAACAAGTTCTTACCTCTGAAAATATCTTTCTTTATGTGGCATGCTCTTCGCTCCTTTATTCCCATGGATGATAAGCATTGGTCATGGGGACAAGCTCTTGCCTCCTAATGTAATTGTTGTCTTAAAGATTTTGAATCAACTACATGTCTTTTTTCTTGAAATTATGCCAAGGATTTTTGGAATCACATTGCTTTGTATTTTGGCATTTCCTCTATTCTAAACATTTATTCCATATATATCATGTTAAAATTTTGGAAAAATAAAGCTAGTAACATTTCAAACTACATTAAAAATTTTTTCCTAGTTATAACTACTGGCATCTATGGGGTGAAAGAAACAATAGAAAGCACATAAACACATGTAGGCCACATAAGATCCTTGTTAATCACATCGTGGATGATTTGATGAACTTAGGTAAGGAAAAACCTTAAACATAAAACAAACAAAGGATGATGAGGACTTAATCCTCAGCATTACAAAATCAGCTAAAAAGAAAAAGACGATCTCACTACTTAGACACCTCCCCTATAGGGAGTGGTCAAACTGAATGTAGATGGCAACTTAAGTCAAGGAAGGGCTAGTGGTGAAGGTACTCTACGTAACTCACAAGGGAAATTTTTATGGAGTTTCGGTTTCAAATCTAACTATAACTCTATTGAATCTATTGAACTCGCATCTTGTGTAGGCAATATAATCTAATAAAAGTATCTATTGAAACTAACTCATTGGTAGTCTCAAGATAGCTAGCACCAAAGATCACAAGGTGAGATATATGGAACAATATTTCATAGGCAAAGAGGCTTCTAAGTGAAGTTAAGGGTTAAGTTAAGCACATAATGAGGGAAAGAAATGCAGCAGCTAACTGGATTACTAAGCATGCTTGCAACTCACAAGCTAATTTCTTTATGGAAAATTAATCACAACTAAATGAAGTATGAAAAACAATCATGTTGCTAGACTCAATGGGGACTATATATCCACTTTTTATATCATATTAATATCTTTTTGGACATTTTCTTTTATCAGGAGTATTGTCATATTTTCCTATTCTTCGCTTTTGTAATTGAACTGGCATTTGTATTGGGAGTAGTAATCCCATTTTTTTGTTGTTTTTTTTTTTGTAGGTTCTTTTGTAAAAGAAGCAATACTCCTTCATTTATTTTTTTTCAGTAGGTTACAAGTGCTTTGTATCTCAGAAAGGTCATGTTCATGCCCTCCTCTCTTTTTGTACTTTCACATTCTATTAATAAAATTTGGGACTAACATTCTCCAACCCCCACCTTAGTGTACAGGCTTTGCCACTAAATATATACATATATAACCTGTGGTTATTCCAACTCCTATTAATTTGCACACCCACCATGGTGGGAGCTTTACAAAAAGAATGATTTAAACATATGATGGCGGGTTTATTAAAGTAAAGAAGAATGGAAACCCTGCTTTGGTGAGTTTTTTTTAGATCCAAGGGATTCTTGAAGAGTTAGGAGAAGCACAGAATGCATTTATCTATTACTTAGTCCCTAAACAATGATAATTAAATACTCACTTATATTTATGAGGAAATTTTGTTCATGGACAATAAAAGTCTACCTAAAAATTATGTTAAATAGTATTGTCATGAGATATATAGATTAGTTGAGGTAGAAAGTATAAAATACAAAACATGTTATTTAAAGGTTCAAATATTTGGTGACCCTTCTTAGCAATATTCCTAATTCATACATCATTATATATTAGCATTTAGCAACACATTATGCTAGGAACTTTTGGATTCTTGTTAGACCATACATCATGATATGTTGTTACCATTTTCTAATCCCTATCCAATTTAAAAAAATCTTGGTTGTGGGCTAAAGTGGAGTTGATCAAGGTGACAATAAAATTTGAGATTAGCATACTCTTAGGCCTTAAAACCGCTATCTATGTCACCAGAAAAGCAAATCAGTTTTGGCTTCATGTTTTGCAGGATCATCTTGTAGCCTTTCTTTTTCTTTTCCTTTCCCTTTATTTTTTCTTGTCTAATAATTTATAAAGATATTCCATGAAGTTAGAGAAATAAATAGATCTTGCCAAGTTTATGTAAAACTTTCAAGTTATAAGATCCTTAATCTATAATATATGGAAAATCCTTTGGGAAAAAAAAAAGAGGTGACAACAATTCCATCACTTGCAATAGAAGAGCAACAACCATAAGTAGTGGATCAACTTCAAATCTCTTTGTTGATTTAAAGGGGAAGAACATTGTTAGTCATTGCAAAGAGCAACCTATAGTAATTTCTTCTTGGAAGCTAAGAAGCTTTGGAAGAAGATTCTGTAGATGTTCGAAGTATTGGGTATGGATTTATTTGTTGTGCTCTTATATGCATTTGTTTATTATGATGAACTAATGTATCTTGTTATGTAAGATGTGGATTGGAGAGGGTGTAAGTTTTTTGAGTGGATAGATCTAGAAACATGCAATTATGGGATTGAGTTTGGCAATAAGGTTTTAGAATGGATTGTCAAGTTGGAGCACAAGTTAGAGATGGCACCACTAAAACATAGGGAAAGGATAATGAAGCTTAAGGTGTTAAATGAGTGTATCAATATGGAGGGGGATGTGGGGAATGATGGACTTATTGACAACACTAGTATAAGCGATAATGCTATTTATCATCATCATGCCGAGTACATAAGTGACGAGGGAATCAATGATGACTCTCAAATTGTGGCTCACTTTGTAAGCATGGTGTTCATTTTGTATTTGACTTATTTGGATAGTCTTTGTTGGTTTAATGTAAACATGGTTGTTAAATAGTGATATTTTTGTGCGTTGAAACATTTTTTTATTAATTTATTAATGTTTATGCAATCACTTTGCTCGATTAAGCAATTTTTTTGCACTTCTCGCCTCAAATGAGTATAACAAATTGTGCTTTGAGTGTACTTTTCGCCTTTAATTACATTACACTAGGTTAAAAAATAAAAAATAAAAAATAAAAAAAAAACAGCTTGAAGTAGTGGAACAAGCCATGCTTAGATCATCATGAAGTGCTTGCTAAGTTGTGTGACCAGCTCAATCAGGCTCAGCAACTCATGAAAGACTAGTAAAAATCGAAGTAGAGGAAGGTTCATTGTAATGCAAGAGACTTAGTTCCACTTAAATTAAGACCTTACTAACATGCTTCTCTCTCTACTACAAGGACTCATCAAGTGTCACCACATTATTATCGCCCATTCCCAACTGATGCTGATGTAGGATTAGTAGCATACAAACACAAATTGCCAACATTAGCTAAGCTACACTGAGTATTACATGTTTCATATCTTAAGAAATTTTCCAATCAAGCACCAAAATAGCCTATTATTCACAAGCAAGGACAAACCATTCCATCTCCTAAATCCATCTAAGATGTAAATTACAAGAACTCACAACCTGAAGTGTTGATCCATTTGGGGGCATTATTCACTAGTTAAAGCCTCTTGGGAAAATGCTAACTAGAGTTGGCAATTTAGGACACGATCTATGAATCCAGATACAACATGACATGATTATAAATGGGTTTGTACATTGAAAAAATCGATACAAGACACAAATGAGCCAAACCCATTTAAACACGGCAAAATTTGTGTCTAGGTTTAAGTTTAACTCGTAAATCTGTTTATTAAATGGATTCCATAAATAAGTGCAAGTTCGACCTGCAAACATGTTTAATAACAAAATAACTAATAATACATATATATATATAATATATATAAGTATATAGATTGTACTTCAATATAGATTATAAATATATATATATTATATAAAACATTTTACATATGGGACAATGTTATGATTGTTACTTGACAAAAGATCAATTTACTATCTAAAATTTAAATTTACTAATTTTAGTACCTAATTCGAAGTTTTCGCATCATTGCTACTACCTGTGTTAAATCTTATAACACAATTATCTATCTAGTCATATGCTTCAATTATCATTAGTGCAATACATGTCCTATTAGTTTAAGGAATGTCGCATTGGTATTGTTTTTGCACATCTTGGACTCAATAATTAATATATATATATATAAACACATTGATTTACATAAAGCAAAAAAATAATGCCCTTCCATTGTATTCACTAGCTAGAGCCAACAATGTTATTGTGACATTCTTTAAATTAGTGAGACACATGCCATGCTAATAATAACTGAAGAATATGACTAGAAAAATAAATTATCACAAGATTTAATGTGGATAGTATCGGTGATATGAAAATTTCAAATTGAATACTAAATTTAGTAAATTCAAACTTTATGTAGTAAATTGAACTTTTGTCTAAAATTTAGGTAACGCTGACAATACTATTCTTATAATATATATACCGTGTTATAAATTATATAACTTTATTTTATTAAACTTTTGTTATATTGTAATTTTATATTTAAGTATTAAGATTATATTATTTTTATTTGTAAATGTTGATTTTATAATTTTCCTTTTTTCTTATGTATTTATGATTATTTTATAATTTAAATTATAACTTTTTAATTAACAAACGAAAAAACTCAAACATGAAATATGATTATTAAATGAGTTGGGTTATTTATTTAGGTTTTCATACACAGTAAATAAATGGGTCGGATTATGAGTTGAGATTTTCAAGATATGAACCCATTTAGATACGGATACAAAATACAATGGGTTGATACAAATTGCCAACCCTAATATACACAACGAAACAAAAGAGGGTAGAGCTAGAGTAGTATGACTTGTTAAAGTGTATCAAATGTTTATATATTTCTATTTATGTCTATTATATGTTTACCATACTTGTGTATTGCACGTGTGGGGTTTTGTGTATTGTGGTTGAGTGTTTAGTACAATTGTTTGGTGTATTATATACTATAGTTGTAGTTAGGTGGTTAGTGCAGCCATGCTATGTAGAATGCTGGAGTATCCTTAGGGAGTGGGTTAAAATAATGGGAATGAAAAAAGGAAAGTTTGTTTGTCTACGTAAGCGCCCTGGTGTGCTACAAAATGGAAAATGAAAGCAAAGCCCATTTTCATCTCAAAACACTTACAGACTTTTACATGGAATAAGGTTGTAAACAAAGACTATTATTTAGAAATGGAATAGAGTTGATTTTGATTTTAATAAGTATTTTAGGAAGGAAAAAAAAATCAAATCTAGCATTAAATTACTATTTATATATTTAAATAATAAATAAATATTTAATATTTTTTATAATAATTTTTTTTATAAAATTGCTATTACAAATTAAAATATAACTAAACTTTATGAGGAACAAAACGAAACAATACTAAAATTACTACTATAGCAAAGTGAATAGGCAGTTAGAATTCTCTAAGATCATTGGAATCTCTTTAATAAGCCTAAGAACACTTTCAGAAGAGAATCATTTAAGCCTACAATTGAAGCAGACATCATAGTTAATAGAGCAGTAACCGGATCTTCAGGCCAATCATGTAACAAAAAAAACATCTTAATTTTCGATGAACATTTCTTGGTAATTAACTACCACTAGTAGTGGTCATACATTAGTCTTTTGTCAATACTACACCAACTCTTAGCTCTTCTAGTGTAATAATCTCATAATATGTAAGAGCTCTATGAGCCCCTGATTATAACACAACTCCACAGAGAACCATCCTCCTCCGCAGAAGAGGATATGGAGATATCACCACCACCAACCAACACATAATTAGAGTAGATGCATCTTTCTCTTAATGTATTTTACGTATAAAATGAATCCAAAGTACCGCAGATTTACACCAAAGGACCTACACGTAAAGAGTGCACAAGCTGACTGAATAGCTGGTTACATAAAAACTGCATCCGACTTTCCTACTTGATATGTGTACAGGAATTTAGGAACATTGAATAAGATGTTCTCCATCGTCGTCCGCATCCAAACACTTCCCTCAGACACTCCCGCGAGAGGCATGACTTGGGATTTCTCCTTGACTGTCCAGCGGCATATATTGTGCCATTATAGCCCGTATCTCGGAATCCATGTATCTCTGCACGTTCGTAGGAAAAAAAAAAAAAAAAACCAGGGCTCTCAGTAACCATGGTATTTCATAAAGCTACATAACCCTTCAAGTTCAGGATCAATTTCACAGAAGCCAAAGAAGAAAAAGGACATTATTGGAGAAAATACATACCCGTATTCTGTACTTGTAAGCTGCATATCCTCCGAAACTGACAGCAGCCAAAAACAAAACAAGAATCCAGAAAGATCCCCAACTAAACCCAGAATGAGAGCTTGGACCTATCAAAGAGAGTGCTTACTAAGCTAAATAAACCATTTGGACCATCAAATCAATAGGCTGCTATTTAGGGACTACAGATTTAGACGAACTTTGAGAAGTTCAGAGAGACCAGGAAATGCTTACTTATACACATGTCGTGTTCTTGCATATACAGCATATTTCCACTGCAACTGCACTCATAACCGCCCCAGGTATTCTTGCATTTACATTCTGGACATTGGCAGGCTACCTTCTCCTGGCACTCATCAATATCTGGGTAACATTTATACATAATGAAATCATATATGTATATACATATCCCAGCAATGAAAGTAATCTAGGATTCCGCAACAATAATGAAGTGATTAGGAGTACATAATAAATATATTCTTTTGGTCACTGCAGATAGTAAAGATCGATGCTTCAAGTTGGTGACACAATGAAGTTGTTTAGGCAGATAGCAAACAGTATTCATTTTTTTTTATTTTTTTGGTTGTTTGTTTGGTAGGAGAGGGGACCCATTGCAGATAATAAGGGTTGGTGCTCAAACCAACAAATGTTCTAGTCCAAGTTTGCAGCATTGCTAAAAGCATTTAGACAAATATAAGCCCAAAAAATCATTCAGTCAAATTTAAAGAAGATAAAGTTAAACCTTTTTCCAACATTTACCAAATAATAATCAGCAATGCAGTTAAGCACCACAATACCTTGACATAGCTTAACTCCATCGCCTTTAAATCCAGGGGGACACTTGCAGCCTTTTGTATGATCATCCTGCAAAACAATTCGTGAACTAAAATTAGGACAAAACTTGCTAGCTATAAAACAAACAGCAAGCATTTAAATGATGAGTGTAACCAGACTTACAATGCAAGCTGAGTATGTCCTGCCACCTCGTGTTTCCTTCCAACAACCCCCATTATTTAACTCACATCGCAGAGCTCCTGACGCTGGAGTACAAGAAAAGAAAGGTTTAGCTAAATTTGAAGTATACAACTATAAATCAATTTAAGCACATAAATAAACAAAAGCTACATCTATGCAAGCCTACCTGCTGGTATAAAAACTTTCAACATCTATGCATTCAGTTGAAAGAGAAAACAACCAAGACATTTGGAAAATGCAATCTATTAAAAGGACTTGCCTTCACAATGGGTATATCCATCTCCAACAAACTTTACACCTTGCACTGTAGGGCATTCGCATACTCTCCCCCGAAATGTATCCTATATAGCTTAGAGAAGGTTAATTAAGCTGTCCACTTTAAAAGGAAGAAAACCATGATAAGAATTCAAAGGTAAAAAAGATACCCTGCATGCTGTAATATTAGCATTCTTGTCCTGCCAGCATCCACCATTGTTCTCCAAACATTCATTTGTTTCAAGATCTGCAGCAAGGAGAAGACATATTGTTTAAAAAAAAGAAAGAAAGAAACCACCTGTACAAGAACCAACTATTATCCTACAGGTCTATGACCCACAACGTTGGTTAACTAGCTCAATTATAAATGCATTCAATAAGAAAGGCAAGGGGGTCCTTTGTATGAGAATTTTCTTAGAAAATGGTTCAAGCCAAAGAGTGCAAGAGAAGTAATCATATGTTTGTGCTGAATACCCCAACTTAACAAAAAGGAAAACTGTATAACATTAAAAGAGGATGAGATGACCAAGCAAATCTAAAAAAGTATGTGCCTTGATTAGGTAAGTGCACAGTAATCTCAGAATTTTACATTAGTAACCAATTAATAATTTCAAACATTATAATCACATTGATAAAATCCACAGGTAGGTTTTAACCTAAGAAAATGATAATGAAGCCAAATGATGTACAGATGAGCACAAGTTGTCAATCTGTAGGAAAAAAAAATTGCTGCTTGGACTCATCAAACCAAGACATAACAATGCAACATTTAGAAGAAATGTTATCTTCTAGTACTCAGCTCATAATTTCCTATGGAATTTTACAAAGATGACTTGTTTTTACATGCAGTCATTAATCACATAGTAAACTTGGAATGCTTCTTTCAAACAGAAAACCTTGTGACAATCACAGCCACATGAATCCCAAGAAAAGTGAAGTTGTTTCTTAGGATGAGGAGACTTGTTTATGGCACTTACATATTCAAAAAAAAAAGGGAAGCACAATCATCCTCTCATAAAACAAGGATGCCAAAAGAGTGGAATAAAAGATGCCACTAATAAATTAAGACCTGGAGTTAGACAAATTTCAGGCTCAGTGGTTTCCTGGAATCCTGAACAAATGGCCTTCAAAACTGCTCCTTTATCCAACTTGCCTGAAACCATTTGAGGTGAGGGGGAAAAAATAAAAAATAAAATAAAATCAAAGACAATTAATATTTCCAAAAACAATTAAATCATTGAGATATAACAGCCTAAAACCTCTATATTGTCTGTTGTTTATCACAAGAGTTGGCAAGATGGTAACATCTCCACGAGACCCTCGGCCAATCTAGAAATAGCATGGAACAAACAGAAGAGGTTTGAGTACGACAAGTGCAAGGAAAAATGATGTAATAAGGGATGGAGTAAAAGTTGTGCTCCCTACCTGAGCATCCTGCTCAGCTTTAAGAACTGCATTCTCCACATCAGCTTCAGGATTGCCTATGCACTCATCTATCTTTTTGAGATCAACATCTTCATCATTCATTTCGTGAGTAACAAAAGAGTATTAGCATCAATTTACCCAAAAAAAGAGTATTAGCATCTATCATTGGAAATCCTAAACTAAGTCCATCACTCAGAAAAATACAAAACCATGACCCTATAGATAATCTAACTCATTTTACCATAAATCTAAATAAAACGACAATGTTCAGTTGGACAGTCACCATAATGGAAGAAAATAAACTAATTTTTTCAGATATTTCTGGAAAACAGAATCCTTTCAGGTATAGACAAGACAGGAAAATGCAAAGTATGAATCCCCACTCAAAGCTTTGAGGAAAGCGAAGAGTTACCTAGAGACCGAATGACTTGATCTGCGCATTCTTTTGTGTACTTCTGTTCTTTCATTGGACAGCGGATGGCAAAGTCAGTTACATAATCCCACCAAAGCCATGGTTTCCCACTTTCACTGGCAACTTTGAAGAAGCAAACTTGACGTAGATTTTGAACCACAACATCTTTTCCATCATATCCTCTACTAAAATCCTGTTCAGGGTCAGGAGCACAGTACCTTCCATGGTTGATGCATTGTGATTTGCACTGTTTGCTCAGAATAAAGGCTTCTGGACAATACCAGGTGATATAGTGCGGGGTGAACTGAGTATACCCCTTCCTCTCAAGAATCTGAGCTGCTCCCTTAAAATCCTTAACAAATTCGATTTGACTATCACATTTCTGTCCACACTCATCATTGCTGTTAGTCCAAAACTCATACTCAACTCGCTCATCAGGATGTGGAAGAGCTTCTGTCCAATCCAGATTGATGTTTACCATCTCCCCATTCGACAAAGCTTTCTTTATGTTATCTCCAAGGGACTTGCTGATAAGTGCTGATGGAATGTTGATTTTCTCTAAATAATCAGCATCAGTGTTACCCTCCTCAGGAGTGTCCATGGTGATCAATGGCTCAATCCTATCATCTGAAACGAGAACAGCAGCTGCTCCACCATTTTGTGCATTCCATGCCTTCAATGTGAAGAAGCAATCTGCAAACATTCCCAAATTGCTTAATCATTTAAGACAACTATCTCTTAGACTCTGGTAAATTCTAAGTGTTGCCTTATCAAGACATAAATCAATAATCCACATACCACTACCATATTAAGCTTTAATTCGTCGTAACTGAATGGCAAAACCTACATCGAAGCAATCAAACTCCACCACAAGCAACAAGGTTGGCTATCCAGAAAAATCATGACAAGAAGTCGAACCCGACCTCGTTTTAATCATGATTGCAGAAACAAAACCAGCAGACCATGGCATGACACCACTTGACACAAGTATAAGATAATCATTACCCGCAATATCCTAATCACTTTTATATATCTTTTATACTGATAAGAATTTGAAAGAAAATGAAAACTTGAACATGAAACGCCAACACGAGTATCCACTTCTAACAAGCAGATTTAAGACAAATACATATATTAGCTTAATTTCTCACAGCTAGAAGTTGGGCACAGAAGCTCCAAGACTTCCATGCAGCATCTCAATTGAAAAAAAAAAAACGATCAACTTACAATACACGCAAGTAACTAAGTTCCCAACTGCTAAAAACGAAAACAACAAAAACCACATAACAAGAGCTAAAAAACTTGAACTTGACCATCAACTTAAATGAAACATGAATCAATAATAACACTAACCTCCACGATCAACAAGCAAGAAAGTCGGTAAAGCACCAGGCTTAGGTTTGTAACTAAGATCAAAATCATCGAAACTCTTACAACCCTTCTGATTTGCTTTCGGATAAACAACAGTTCCAACCATTGTACCACCATATTTAGGCACCCCAAAATTCCCAATCGCACATTCATGTCCTCCTTTTAATGAATTAGGTGATGTCACTTTCAAGCTGTTCTTCTCTACCACAAACCTCCCGAAACAAGTCCCACACAAAATAAACCAAACCCATATCAAAGTTACCATCTTTACCCTCATACTCACACTAAAATCCACAAATCTCCAATACCCAGAATTAGAAACTGCCTAAAATGGCAACAAACTGGGTTATTTGGAGGAAGTCAACACTTTTCCGAGATCTAGATCCAAAAGATGTTCACATATGTATGAAAATATTGCTGTTTTAATGGGTCTACTGCGTTTTGAATGTGTAAAAAAGAGCTGAAGTTTCTCTAAAGCACCTAGGAAATGTAATTATGTAGGATTTTGATTAGATTGGGATTCAAAAAGATAGACGTGTTTACTACGTACTTCTCTTCTCTCTCGTTTCTTAATTATCACTCCGGTTTTTCATTCTTTTTCCTGTTTAGTTCATTAGAAGGTATTTAATGGGTTTGGGTTCCAGGGACTCGTTAACGGCAAACCTTTCACAATCGACAAATTTATTTTCTCATAAAATATAGAAATAAAAAAAGGAAGATACTGACGTGTCTCCTTAACCTTTTTGGACTGTGTGGTTATCTTTTGTATTTTATAATAATAATAATCTTATCTAAGCGTTTATTTAAATTTTCACTATCAAATAAAATTATTTTATCTATATCTTATACTATATTATAAATCTATGTTTGCCTATATTATTTTTTAAATAGTATCTTATATTATAATTATCATAAATATGGTGGTTATAAAATAAAAATTGAGAAATAGTAGTTTTATTTTTATTTTTTTTAAAACTTAAAAAGTAAAGATATATAAGTTATATTTTATGAAGATTTATTATAGATATTTAATTTTATAAGAATATATAAATTCATGCCTGGATATTTTAATATTTTATTTTGGTAAATATTGGACTTAAGGTCTTGGGTATGATTTTATTTTTTTTTTAAATGAATAAATAAATCCGACACGATATAGCAGGTTTTTGTATCTTGTGCATCACGTCCAAATTACACGTGGATCACATGTAAGTTCCAGGCAGTTGCGCTCTGAGCAGGCTGTGTTCCCCAACTCCCCCATTCCACCTGCTCATGAATTCATCGTCGAATCCGAACCGTTAATTGCAGAATCACGATCTCCCATCGGTGGACCCCATTCCAATCCCACACTACTTTTAGCACATCAGATAAAAAACCCCCTTATAAAATAACAAAATTCTTTCTCTCCTTCACTAAGTAAGCAAATCTCCAACTAACTTAGCGTAAATGTACTCATGCAACTACCTGACTTTCTTTTTTTTTTTTTTTTTTTTTTTCAAAGCCCACTTTGTATCAAGATACCACATCTGCATTTCAGATATTTAAAAAAAAAATTAATTAAATAATCATTCAAAATAATTATTTAAAACAACCATCCCTCAAAATAAATATTCAACGTATTTTTACACAACCCCTATAGAATATAATTACTACATATTATATTATTTCTAATTTTATATAAATAAAATAATAGAAGATTAGATACTGAATACTCATTTTCACTTTTATCATTATAGATATAGATATAAATATATATATATATTGTAAATATGTGTAAAAATTTTTTTAAAAAAATTCTTAATCATGTATTTGCTGAAATATATATCTTTTATTATAAAAGAAAAGCAACTTCCAAAACTTTTACTTTTGATTGCCGTTAATTAATATTTTGATTAATAAAACTTTAATTCATCACTAACATTGCTAATTTAATACATACATTATAAATGATTGCATGATTTATTCATCCAGGCACAAATTTGATAACATATTTTTATTTTTTGGTTTTCTCCAGATACCCATCAGTAACGTGACGTGTGAACGTGTTCTGCTTTCAATAATAATAATAATAATAATAATAACAATAATATGATTCTCGAATTTATGTCCGTAACTACCATTCCATGTCTGCCTTTCTACTTAATCTTTCTACCTACTGTAAAAACATTACTAAACAAATTATAATATTTTCTCATTAATTATATAATGCATGTGCATATCATAGTACTTTCCCTTCTACTTTTTATGAAAAGTGGTTTTTTCTTATATTACTTTTATATGCTAAATTAAACAAGTGACTTAAACCACGTTTATTAATTAGAGAAAAAAAAAAACTTTACGTTAGCGTAAAACCTTTTTAGAAGAATTTTTTTCTTCTTCTTTTAAGAATTGTATATGCGATTACATCCATATGATGTTTGGTTATATTTTTAAAAATATGCTTAAAAAGGCATTTTTGGTGTTTTGCTTTGCATTTTATATTGCCCGTACTTGCATAAACTATTCATTGCATTCTCCCAAAACTATATAATGTCATACCTTTTGCTTAAAGATAAAAGTATTTTTTAATGATAATGATTACAAAGAAACGTATTTTTATAAAACTCTAAATTATGTGAAAGCTAATTTAAAAATAAAATTTCATTTAAAAAAAATATTATATTTATCTACTGTATACCCATATCACAACATATGAAGCTTGTTTTTATACTCTCCAATTTTAAGTCTAGTTAATCCATTACTAAAAAATAAAGGCTCCCAATGGGGTAAACAAGTGCTCAACAAATAATATACTATATCGAGCACATGCGAATGCTAAAACATTCAAATCCATGAGCAGATTTATGTCTAATATAGTAAAAGTAAGAAATGTATAATATAATATTAGCATCTCACAATTTAAAGCAGCTCATAACTCCCGAACACATAAGAACCATGGTAGAAGTATTCCCCAATGCCCTAAGAGTCAACATATTCTTCTTAAACCAACATTGTTGCAAGATTAATTGTTAAAACTACTGATCCACTATAGTCATTCATACAAACATTCCATAATACAAGTATAACTTGATAATGGCTTTCTTTTAATAAACTAATCAGTATCTTAGTAACTCATTGGTCAATAACCCACTAATTCATATGTGCACTTGAGACTAGATTAGCGCCTAAGCTACCACCTCGTTTGAATTGGTGCCCTATCCTTAGGGCGATACAACTACTGATCACTCAATGCCATAAATTCGATCATTAATAACATTAGATATTTCAATCTCATCCAAGTAAAAACAACACATTAATTATGATTAAATATAGTGAAGTCCATTTATTAAACCTATCCTATATGCACAACCAACAACTAATAGCAAACTACTGACTTTGGTTTGCTCACAACTTTACGTAATTCTTTCATTAAAGAGTTCTTAAAAGTCCTATAAAAATTCAATAGTAAATTAGTAAATATCCTAAATTCCATTTTACTATATCTATTTACATTTTTCAAGTCTCATATTATAGTTTTAATGAATCTTTTAAAACATTTATTCATACTTTTACAATTGTAAATAAAAACTAAGTATCGACATATACTTGCCTAGTAAACTAAAGGTAGGTAGCGATCAATTGTGACTAGAAAGAGAGAAAAGCTCTAAGTCTCTTCTCATGTTGTTTGTTTTCTACAATCCTTTTTTAATCCTATAGTACAATTACAATCAAAATTCAATATTTGTTCATTGATTCCTAATCAATTTAGTAATTTGAATTCTTTATAGATTAACAATCATGGTTTTCTATTATATGAATATGTTGTGCTATAATTTCTTGGTTAATTAAATCACCTACAAAAGAGAAGAGATTAGATTATGGGGGTTCCTAGAGGTTACTCTGACGTGGTCACTTCAATACTTATGTCAGTACAAATTCGTTGATACTAGTGGTGAAAGATTTTGAGAGTAAAAAAAAAAAGATCCTTTACTTAGTAATCCCCAACCCCTATTTGTAAGGATTAGGGGCAATCCAAATAAGGTAGGTACATTGATACCCGAGATTACTTCTAAGTTTAGTGAAGGGTGTATCTTTGACTGACTTATTTCCTTATTTGTTTTAGGCCTTTCATGCTTATCCACTTTAAGGATGCATGCAATAAAAAATTAAGCGTTTGGTCAGGGCATACTGGTTGAGCATTAACATTTATGTATTGTAGTGGTTTAGAAGAGTTCAACTCGAGCATGTAGAGCTTGGATGAGGGCCTAAGTAAGTAAAATTGGGTCTTAAGGGTCTATACTAAAAAAATTCTATCAACAAGATCAAAACAATTATGGTTCAGTAATTTTAAGAAAGTAAAATTTATGATTTTCTCATTTTATGATAGAAAATCAAATCTAGGGTTTTAAATTTCTAATAATCAAGTGAGTTAAGGTTTACTAGATTATAAGTTAGAAAACAAATGAACTTAAGAAGTCCTAAACAAATTAGGTTTTCATGTTGTCGAGTTTAATTTAAAAATTTTATATTATCTCCCTGATTTGATTCATATTAGATCCTATGCTCATCTAATATAAATCATCGACTTAAACTAGGAATTTTTATTATTTATTTGGAGTTGCCATCTAATTAGAGTTGGGGAAAATTACTAAATTAGAATTAATTGAGCGGATTAATTCTAATCTAAACACTAGTCGATGAAATCTCTTTTTTTTTTTTAAAAAAAAAAAAAGGAAAGAAAAACTAAAGATTCTTGACTTGGGGGCAGTCAAATTAAAACCCTAAAGTTACTATCTTATCCTTCTAAAATTTGAATTATGTATTTATGTTATGCCATCTTTTTTTAGCATAAAAAGAAAATACTAGAAAAAATGATATAATGATTATACTAATAATGATTTGAATTTTTTTTTTTTTAGAGTTGCCCTATAAGGATACTTACATACTCGTTATTTGAGATCAAATAGGTCGTAATTCGCTTTTCATAAAACTTTAGTAAATGAGTTAATTTTAATTATAAAAAAACGTGTTAAGTTTACGTTTATTATCATTTAAATTAAAAAAAAAATTCTAAGCATAAGCTTTATTTATTGACTTACTAAAACTTTTAATTTTGGAGATCACTAACTATCATTTATTTATTTATTTCTATCAAGATCTTTCTTTTTTTCTAGATGATAAAATATTTATCTATTTATTTATTTTTAATTTTCTTTTTTAATGCATACCTTAAATTAATTTTTTTAATGTTATTGCTAATTAAAAACTAATAATAATATAATAATAAATGATGAAATCCAACTAACCTAGATGCAGGTCGTGGTTCAGATCGGGTCAAGTTGGATCACAGCAGCTGGAAGCTCCTCATTGGCGGCTTTCTAGCGGCCATTTGCATCGGTTAATGGGAGGTTTCGAGCCTTTTAAAGGTAGGGAATCATTTGGGTAAACTTTTTTGGTTAAAAACTACCCTAGGTGGTTGTTGGTAGCGTTGAATGGCGAGGACCTAGCGAGAGAAGGAAAACTCTAGCGATGTGCATATGTATTTTTTTGTTTGCCTCTCTCTTTTTTTTTTCTTTTCTTCTCTTTTCGATTTTTTTTCTCTTCTTCGAAATCGACCTTTATTTATAGATTTTGAAGGCCGGATGCAGATGACACGGATCTAAACCATGACTAGGGTTTCTTTTTTTTTTTCTTCTTCTCTTTCTTCCCGATTAAAAAAAGATTAATGTAGATCCTTTGTTTTGAAATTGTTTTAGATTTATCCTAGAAAGATTTGAGAAAAAATCGTTGTATTTCATTCAAATTTGCTCTAATTTCCTCTCCCTTCCGTTTCGCAATGGACGGTCAGCTGGAGAAGATGATCACGCGTTGTGCACGTGACCTGGATTGTCCTATCGCATGTTGCCATGTGGCAACTCGGGAAAAAGAAAGGAACGACCGGAGAAGATGATCACGCGTTGTGTACATGACTTAGATTGTCTTATCGCATGCTGCCATGTGGCAGCTCAAGAAAAAGAAAGGAAAAAAATGGCACAGAGTGCCTTCGCAGATTCGAACCTGTGATCGATGCCTTCCCACATGCGTTCCAAGTGAGCATGCGAACCAACTGAGCTGGCCCATTTTTCATTTTTTTTTTGTTGCACACAAATTATACATTAACTTAATATTTTTGCTAATTTTTTTTTGTTATTTTGAGATTTATAAATTTAATTTAGAAATCTAATTGTATTTTATTATTATTGCTATCCTTATCCTTATCCTTATTATTATTATTATTATTATTACATATAAAAAATGGGGGCAAAAATGAGGTGTTTACAGTTGCCTCTCTATTTAGTAAAGTTTGGAAAAACTTGGCTACAAAGACTATAAAGACACCATTTTTGTCTAAGATATACAAAACTATATTTAGTTAACCATTTGGATCTAAATCCACTAGGGAACAGATTGGGTAAGGAAAACACTTTATGAGCTAGTAATCCTAGGTTGTAAAAGGAAGACAGTTGCCTTATATAAAAAGCCAATTTAGAAAAGTGCTCTTATAAGCTGACTAATCTATGGTAAAAAGCTTCTTACTAGATTAACGACCTTAAAGGAGGAAATTATCTGGAAAAGTACTTTTATAAGCTGACTAATTGATGATAGGAAGCGTCTTACCCAACTCATAACCGAAAAGGTGCTCTTATGAGCTAACTAGTTGACGATAGGAAGCGTCTCATTAGACTCGCAACCTGAGAGAGAATATCTAGGAAAGTGCCTTATTGTGAGCTAACTAACCAATAGTGAAAAGTATCCTTTTGGACAATGTATTAGGAGGTGTCTTAGTAGACTGGCATCCCTAAGAAGGCATTGTAAAAGTGCCCCTATGAGCTGACCAATTGATAATGAGATGCATCTTCTTTAGACTAGCCAACTTAAATAGAAATGCGGCTCATCATTGGGAGCCTGAATGAATGATGAATGATTACTTAATTATGCTTACCTAATCATCGTAGATAACAACCAAACCCTCATAATAATCTAATCCTTCTCCGCTTGTCTTTGCCTTGACTAGAGTAGAAAATCTTGATTCGTTTCTTCTTGTAGGTTTAACTCTTGTGATTTTAGTATTATCCTGGAAACATACCAAACCTATTATTCGAGAAAGGTAGGATCATAAAAAAAAAATCATTGAGTTTTATCATTCCATCATTGTTCATTATTTATTATTTCCCTGTATGTGTGATGAGGCAATGGGTAATATAGGAAAATGATATAAGAGTTTATTTAATAGCGACTGGTCAAGGTAATTGATCATTTAGGGACACCTATTTTGCTTGTAGAGAAATGAAAATCAAACCACGAAGTTGTAATGATTGTTGGCATTTATGAACATTGGCAAAATTTTGTTATTCTTACCTAGGGATAGTACACCTTAACTACATCCACATTTATGGGGTCCCTTAACCTTGAACCATCCATTTGGGCTAATATTAAGGCCCTCATGATAATGTCTTTTTTATAACATATGGACCTTCATAGTTTGGAGTGAACTTGCCTCTTGAATCTTATGCATTCGGGAGAACCTTTTTTAGTACCAAGTCACCTTCCTTAAAATGTTGGGGTTGTATTTTTTTATTGAATGCTCGGGCCATCCTTTGTTAGTAACATTGACCATGGCATAATGTTGTGAGTCTTTTTTCGTCGATCAAGTTTAGTTGATTGATCCTTTTCTTTACCCAATCAGATTCATCTAACTATCTCTGATAAAACCCTAAAGGATGGTATTTTGACTTCGACTGGTAATTTTGCCCTGATACCATATACCAGAGAATAGGGAGTAACTCCTGTAGATGTTCGAATTGAAGTTCTGTAGGCTATGAGGGCGAACGGTAACATCTCGTGCCAATCTTTGTAGGTGATGGTCATTTTCTCAATAATTCTCTTGATATTTTTGTTGGCTGCTTCTACTGCCCCATTCATTTGAGGTCGGTATAGAGTTGAATTTCTATTATTTATCTTAAATTGTTGACACAACTCCATTCATTAACTTGTTGTTGAGATTGGTGCCATTATCAGTGATGATTGATTTAGGAACTTCATATTGAGCTATTATGTCCTTCTTCATGAATCGGACTATTACTCCTTTAGTGACACTAACATATGATGAGGCTTCAACTTATTTGGTGAAATAATCGATAGCTACTAGTATAAATCTATGACCATTAGATGCCTTTGGAGTGATTGGCCGATAATGTTGATTCCCCATATAGAGAAAGGTGATGGTGTGGATAGTGAGTGAAGTTCTTTAGGTGGAGCATTTATTTTGTTGGCTTAGACTTGGCACAAGTGACAATGTTTGACATATTTGATACAGTCTGATTCCATTGTCAACCAATAGTAACCCATCCTCATGATTTTTCGAGCAAGCATGAATCCGTTCATGTGAGGGCCACATACTCCTTCGTGTATTTCTTTCATCAGTTCACCTGCCTCTTTTTTGTCCACACATCTCAACAACATGGTGTTGAATGATCTTTTGTAAAGTATAAACCCGCTTAATAAAAAATGGCTTGCTAACCTTCTGAGTGTTCTTTGGTCATTTTTATTTGTCATTTCAAGGTATTTTCTCTCTTGGAGGAATGTTTTGATATCATGGTACTAGAGCTTGTCATCTTGTCTTTTTTCAATTACCAAACAATAGGCGGGTCTATCTTCAATTTCTATTTTCAATGGTTGAACTTCGGTTCGTCCCGTTATTTAAATCATAAATGCTAAAGTGGCGAGGCCATCTATGAACTGGTTTTGAGTCCTCAAGACACATGTAAAAGTGACCACCCCGAATTCTTCTATCAGTTCTATCAAGTGTTGGTGATACGGCAATAGTTTATGGTCTTTAGTTTTGTATTCTCCTCGCGTTTGTAATATGATAAGCGAGGAATCTCTGTATACATCCAATTCACAGATTTCCATATGGCAGGCCATTTTGAGACTAAGGATGTGTGCCTCATATTTTGCAATATTATTGGTATATGGAAATGTGAGTCTCATCGCTGAGGGGAATTTCATTCCTTCTAGTGATATCAACACTGCCCCAATTTCACACCCAAATACATTGGCAGCTCCGTTGAAAAACATCTTCCATTTAGGATCCTTCTCTATCCTAGATTTTTCTTCTAATTCACCCTCTGCCATTAGTATATTTTCATTTGTGAATTAGGCCTGCGATTTTTGGGAATCTCCTTCGATTAGGTATTCCGCCAACTGATATGCTAATGATTTCCCTTTCATCGAATCTTAATTTATATATATGACAACAAATTTTGATAGGAGCATTTTCCATTTGGATATTCTTCATAACAAAACAGGATTCTCTGCTAAGTATTTCAAAGGATTATGTTTTGTTAATAAAGCATTTTCTTAATCGATGCATGACCCAAACTAATGCACAACAGGTCCTTTCTATTTCGGAATGCTTTTGTTCCCCTTTGGTGAATTTTTTACTTAGATAGTATATGGATTGCTCCTTTCCTCTTTCATCCTTTTGTCCCAGTATACACTTCATAGATTCAGGAAGTATTGTGAGGTATAAAAATAAAAGTTTTCTTTGTTTTGGGACTATTAAAACCGGAGGGTTCATAAGGTACTCCTTGATCTTTTTGAATACCTCTTCGCATTCACTATCTCATTCTACTGTGGCGTTCTTTTTTAATAGACAAAACAGTGGATGACATTTATCCGTGAGTTGTGAGATGAACCAAGCGATGTAATTCAACCTTCCCAACAAGTCTCTTACCTCCTTGATGGTAAGTGGAGAAGGCATTTCTAATGTAGCTTTTACTTTGTCAGGATCGATTTTAATACCTTTTTGGCTTATAATAAGCTCCAACAGCTTACCAGATGTGACCCCAAAAGTACATTTCTCCAAATTTAATTTCAACTGAAACTTCCTCAATCGTTTGAACAATTTCTTTAAGATTACCTCATGGCTTTCTCCTTTTTTAGATTTAGCTATCATGCCGTCAACATATATCTCGACTTCTCGATGCATCATGTCATGAAGTATTGCAACCATTGCTCTTTGATATATTGCTCTAGGATTCTTTAAACCGAAAGGCATGACTTTATAACAGAAAGTACCCTAAGTCGTTTTAATTTTATCTTCTTTCGCCATTTTAATCTAATTATACCTTGAGAAACTGTTCATAAATGAGAAGAGATGACTTTCTGCGGTATTGTCTACCAAGACATCTATGTGAGGAAGAAGGAAGTTGTCCTTAGGTGTAGCTTGGTTCAAATCTTAGAAATCCATGCATACTCGTACTTTTCCATTTTTCTTTAGAATAGAGACTATATTTGCTACCCATTCCGGATAGTCTAATACTTCGATAAATTCAACTTCCAATAGTTTCTTGACCTCCTATTTAATTTTTAATAAGATGTCAGGCCTAAATCTTCTTAATTTTTGTTTTTTAGGTTTGGCATCCTCTCTTGCAGGTAGCCCGTGAACCACTATCAACTAGTCAAGTTGAAAAGTCGCAAAATACCCTTATCTAGAGTAATGAAATTGTGCTTTATTGTTGAATTTTTAGATGATTTGTTGAAGAAAAGGATGCTTAATGGAATGAATGTCAATTTCAGGATTTTCTAGAGTATTTTGGAGCTAAGGGAAGGAGTTTTGAAGAGTCGGATCAAGTTTGGAAGGAATTGGATACAATACATGTGAAGAAAAGAATTCTGGAAAGTACACAAGCGAGATACACGCCCATGTACTTTGCTTGTGTATACTGAAGTGGATGTTTGGAAAGTACACGAGTGAGATACACGCCCATGTACTTTGTTTGTGTATATTGAAGTGGATGTCTGGAAAGTACACGAGCAAAGTACACGTTCATGTACTTTGCTTGTGTATCTAAGTTTTGCTGCTATGCAACAATGTTTCAAATACACGACCAATGTACACTCCCATGTACTTACTCGTGTATATTCACATAAAGACGCTTGGAAGAAAGCACGAGATACACTACTCGTGTATCCGCTCGTGTATGTATCCAACCCGGGTACATGTATAAATAGACCGTTAGTTGCCCTAGAGAGGAGGTTACGAATTTTGTTCTTGCCCTGACTCTCATAACAGCAGGGGAAAGAAGATTCCGTCAATTCAAAAGGAGATTGAAGACCCACGAAGAAGAAGATTCTATCTTTAAGGGATGTGACTATGAATTTTATTTATTCTTCTAGTAATTGTATTTCATTTGTCCAATTTATGGAGGAGTAGACTCTAAATCTAGATTTTATTTGAAACTTCTCTGTCATGTGATGAAGATTTGGTTTTTAATGCGAAGTTGTTGATTAATTGCATGCCCTTCAATTGTTTCTTAGATTCATAGATCTGGGATATGAATTTATGCACGATATCATATTAGTTAATTGAGAAATTGCTTTTATGATTAGATTTAATGCAATTAATGAGATTTGATTGTTCTTCTAGAGATAGGAAACAAGAGTCTTCTGTTTACATCGATTATTTTGATGCGAATTCATGTGCTTTATGCAATTCTAGGTTGCTATTAATTAAGGAGAGATCCTATTTGATAAACCTAAGATTAGATAGGTTAATATACTTGAGAAAGTAGTTAACTTGACTAGGGAATTCGACAGTATAAGAAGTCAATTACGTTAATCTTCATAAATCTAATGAATTACATAATAGAGAAGGAGTAGAATAAGATCTAGGTTGCTTTTGTTAATTGATAAATCTTTAGAACCATTGTTTTTAGCGAGTTATTAGTTTTAAGATTAGAGTAATTAAGTTTTAACCAACATATTTAAGCATCGGTTAGATAATAGGAACGAAGTTAGTACTAGTAGTTGGTGTATCTCTATGGGACGACCCTGTACTTAACACTATATTACGTCCACGGTAGGTACACTTGCCTATTGCAACGTAGTTGGAATTAGGAACAGGCATTATAAATATTAAAACTACGATTGGCAACGATCAAGTTTTTGGCACCGTTGCCGAGGATACGCCAATATTAGAAACACTTTTTACCTATTAATTTAACCAATTTATTTCTTTCTTATTTTTTTTTCCTTTTTCTTCCTGAGAATTTGGAGCTCATAATTGATTTGTATTACGTTTACAGTGCATGACCAGAAGTCGCTTCAAGGAACTTGTTGTTTTTAATCCTGAGTTAGAGAAAATTGTTTGTCGTTATCAGAAAAAGCAACACTCGACGGAGTCAACATCATTTGGTATTCAAGGAGAATCACCGAAGGAAGAAATGGTTGATCAATTCAATAATCGTACTCAAGAGCTGAATCAAGGAAATGTTGTTGTGGATCCCCCGAATCATCAACTGGTTGATAATAGAGATGGCCGAGTTAATGAGCCACCTAGAACCAATTCTGATTTTGCCAGGCCAAACTTGATAGGCGTTAGCTCTAGCATAGTCCGTCCTCGAGTGGAGGAAAATAATTTTGAACTTAAGCCTGCCGTGATTCAGATGGTGCAGCAATATACTCAATTTGATGGTTTACAGGATGAAGATCCAAATGCGCATATCCAACTCTTTCTGGAGATATGCGATACCTTCAAATTTAATGGAGTTAGTGATGATGCGATCCGCCTCAGGCTCTTCCCATTCTCTTGGAAAGGCAAGGCTAAGCAGTGGCTGAATTCTTTACCGAGGAACTCCATTACTACATGGCAAGGTCTGATTAAGAAGTTTATGGACAAATTCTTCCCTCCTTCAAAGACCGCTAAACTTCGAGTTGAGATTCAATCTTATCATCGGTATGACATGGAGACTTTGTATGAAACCTGGAGAGATTCAAGGACTCAATGCGGAAATGCCCACACCATGGGATCCCAGAGTGGCTTCAAGTTCAGATATTTTATAATGGGTTGAACTATCAAACGAGACAAACAGTAGATGCCGCAGCCGGTGGCACCTTGAACCATAAAACTCCTGAAGAAAGTTTGACTCTTTTTGAAGATATGGCTGCGAATAATTATGAATGGTCACATGGTAAGGGCAGAGAAAAGAAGGTGGCAGGCATTCTTGAAGTGGATGTGGCAACTTCTATCATGTCCAAAGTTGAGGCTTTATCTAGAAAGATCGACGGGTTGGCTGTCTCACAACATCAGCTGACTATTGTGAAACCTTCAGGTGGTGAGGAAGGGCAAATAGAGCAAGTGGATTATTTGGGAAACCCAATTCGGCCCCAGAACAATCCATACAGCAATACTTATAACCCAGGATGGAGAAATCACCCAAATTTTTCTTAGACTAACAACAGTAATATTCAGAAGGGCAATCCGAATCCTCCACCAGGTTATTAGAGGCCAATGGTCTAGAGTTCCAAACCGCCAATTGAAGATCTCCTCACAAAATTCATCAAGGATTCAGAAGACCGACAGAAGTCCTTAGATTTGATTCTGAAAAATCAGGACTTGGCTCTGAGGAATCATGAGGCATCAATACACAATCTTGAAAACCAGGTCGGTCAGATAACTAAGCTTCTGTCAGAGAGATCTCAAGGTTCACTACCGGGAAACACGGAAACCAACTCGAGAGAACATGTTAAAGCTGTCACATTACGAAGTGGTAAGGAACTACAACTAAAGGTTCAAGAAGAAGAGAGTTGGGTGACTGAACCAGCAAAAGAACAAGTAGTTCTCAAAGAAGGGGGAAAGCATTCGGAAAAATCACCTAAAGAGAAATCATCACCTCCATTAATCCCAGAATACAAGCCCAATGTTCTTTATCCAGCACGACTCAAGAAGGACAGAACAGATGGGCACTATGGCAGATTTTTAGAGATATTCAAGTAATTGCATATCAACCTTCCACTGGTTGAGGCATTATCACAAATGCCACGATATGCAAAATTTTTGAAAGAGTTGCTATCGAACAAAAGGAAGCTTGAAGAGTTCTCCACTGTAACTTTAGGAGGAGAATGCTCTGCGGTAATTCAGAATAAACTCCCAAAGAAGTTAAAAGATCCTGGGAGCTTTACCATCCCTTGCTTGATAGGGAATTTATCTGAAGAACGGGCATTAGCTGATTTGGGAGCCAGTATTAATTTGATGCCATACAAGATGTTCCAGAAATTGGGTATTGGAGAGCCGAAACCGACCAAAATGAGTCTTTAGTTAGCCGATCGATCGGTCAAATTCCCGAAAGGAGTAGTCGAAGATGTATTAGTGAAGGTGCAGGACTTCATCTTCTCGGCAGATTTCGTCATCCTTGACATGGAAGCAGATGTGGAGGTCCCTCTTATATTGGGGAGGCTATTTTTGGCTATTGCTAGAGCCATAATTGATGTTGGGGATGGGAAGTTAGTGTTGAGAATGAGAAATGAAGAGGTCATAGTGAAAATGCCTGACGTCCTTAGACAAAGCCTACACCATGATGATACATGCTATGCAATCGACTGCCTTGACTTCGCAGTTTCAGATTCATTGCAAGACCTATCGATTGGTGATGCATTGGAATTGTGTTTGATGAATGGGGAGAAAGAGCAACCTGAAAATATGGCGATTAGAGCAGTTGTCAATCAGCTTAATAATAATCCCGAGTTGAGAGAAGAAAGAAGCTTTGAAGGTATGAATAGATCCACCATTCAGAGATCGAAACCTTCAATTGAGGAACCACTTGAGCTAGAATTGAAACAATTGCCATACTACCTTCAATATGCATTTTTGGAAGAAGATTCTAAACTTCCAGTCATAATTGCATCAAATCTGGATCAAGATCAACAGGAAAGGTTATTGCATGTCCTGAGGCAACACAAGAAAGCAATTGCATGGAAAATTGCAGATATAAAGGGGATTAGCCCATCGTTTTGTACACACAAAATTTTGATGGAAGATCGTGTCAAGCCAGTGGTATAACCGCAACGCCGACTTAATCCAAATATGAGAGATGTTGTAAAAAAGGAAGTCATCAAATTGCTTGATGCAGGAATGATTTACCCGATTTCTAATAGCTCATGGGTGAGCCCCATTTAAGTAGTTCCGAAGAAAGGCGGTATGACAGTAGTACCGAATGAAAAAAATGAACTCATCCCGATGAGAACTATCACTGGAAGGAGAGCTTGTATAGATTACCGCAAGCTAAATGACGCATCTCGAAAGGATCATTTTCCTCTTCCATTTGTGGACCAAACGCTTGAAAGGTTAGCTGGTCATGCATATTACTGTTTCCTCGATGGGATGTCTGGATATTTTTAGATTCCTATCGCACTCGAAGACTAGGAAAGACGACATTCACATGCCCTTTTGGGACCTTCGCTTATCGACGCATGCCTTTCGGATTATACAACACTCCAGCCACCTTTCAGCGATGCATGATGGCTATTTTTGAGGATATGGTAGGAGACAAGATGGAAGTATACATGGATGATCTTTCTATTCTTGGGAATTCTTTTGATGAGTGTCGACACCATCTTGAGTTAGTGTTGCAATGTTGTGAAGACACTAACCTGGTCCTAAATTGGGAGAAGTGCCATTTTATGGCAAAAAAAGGTATTGTCTTGGGTTATAAAATCTCCAAGAAAGGTATTTTCAAGGTGAATGGTCAAAGGCTTAAGCATTACTTTGGGGATAAAACAGTTTTGGAAGAAAAGGAGGAGCTAAACCTCATTTTCATCTCCATTTGAGCTCCACCAGTTCATTACGTCGAGCTAACGACGTTAAACAACAGTGCTTCTTGGGAGGCAACCCATGTTACTTAGGTAAGTTTTTTTTTTCTTTTTTTTTTCTTTTTTATCATCCATTTTTTTTGAGTAACTTGTGAAGGACAGCAAGCTACAGAGGGGCTAACCAAGTTTGGATTCTATGAAAGTCGCCTTAATAGAGCTTCTTTTAAGCTCTAAGTGTGGGGAAATTCAGGATGGGAGACCTTTTCAAGGGAATGCAAGATGAAGTGATGACAGGTATGTACTTTGATCTGCACAACCGGGTACACTAGTCGTGTATCCAGTTTCTCACACATGCCAGAGGGTGTCTAAATTGACTTTGCAATACAAAAGGGGAATACATCATGGTGTGCCCTCCCGTGCACTTCAAAATATGCTCATTGTGCACATATCAGAGATACACAAATAAGGTACACGCTCGTGTACCTAGTCGTGTATCTGACCCACAGAAGGCATAATTTGATACACGAACAAGGTACATGCTCGTGTACCTGGTCGTGTATCTGACCCACAGAACACCCGCTCTATATACACGAACAAGGTACACGCTTGTGTACCTGGTCGTGTATTTAACCCACATAATGCTCTCCCAGATACACGAACAAGGTACACGCTCGTGTACCTGGTCGTGTATCTACCTACAGAATGCTCTCCCATGATACACGAACAAGGTACACGTTTGTGTATCTAACCCACAGAAAGGATTCCAAAGTACACGACCAAAATATATGACCGTGTACTTTGGTCGTGTATCTAATTTTTCTGCTTGTACTATAAAAGGACTCCTCACTTCACTCTGCCATTTACACGACCCATTCTCCATTCGTGTATTTGACCCACTCACTCCCACTCTACTCCTCCATACCGTGGTTGTCCTTTCCACACTATAAACTTCTTCCATTTCAAGGATTCAAGGTAAGTAAGTTCTCTCTTCCTCTTCTTCAATACTTATTGCAATAAAGTTGCTGCTCGGTTTTCTTTTACGACAACCATACATGCTTGCATCTATGATGATGGTATGATGAGTGATTTCGCATTGTGGAAGTCGATTGTTGATAGATCTATAGACATTTTGAACTCACGTGAATGCATTTATGATTGATGTCTTGAGTGGCTGCCAAATAAGTGAATCGACAGTTAGGGTTTGAACATGAATATTTGGGATTTTGATTTTGTAGGTTTCTGGAACAATGTTGTTGTGTTTCTTTTCCGATCTTCTTCTTAGAAACCAAGTTATGAGGCCATTTTTTTTTATGATCACTAAACTATCGCACCTAGCTTCTTAGAATCAAGATTTGAACTTTATCGTTTGATGATGCTTTGGGTGTGTTGTAGTCACATTATTGGCCTTCAGGAAGGTAGGTTGATAATAGACTAAAGCCACAAGACCTGATTGTGAGCGTTCCTATGGTAATTTGTGCATGTATTAGATGGACAGATACACAACTAGGTACACGGTTGTGTGCCTTGGTTGTGTATCTCAACTGTGCTATCCTCCTCCTTGTTTCGAAAACCCAATGCAAGTCCTATCATTTTCTTTGTGTACTTAACAAACCTACCCTATTTTGAGGCCATTTTGATTGATTCAGATGGTCACAAAGACTTGTGCAGTTAAACCAAAGTTTACTAAGAAGAAGAAGACCACCCCTGCTAAGAGGAAGCGGGATGGTGCTAGTTCATCCTCATCGACATTCTGCTAGCTATGCAATTGGTCCATCACCTGTTGAATCTCGGGAAGTCTCAATTCCTTTTCTTTTTATTTTTTCTTTTTACCTCTTTATTTCTCATTACGTTCTTGAATGATAAAGACATTGGGGACAATGTCTCAATCTAAGTGTGGGGAAGGGGATACTAAAGAAATTTGATAAAGGTTGTGCTGAATTGTATGAGTCATTCAAAAAAATTTCCCCTAATTTTTGTTTTTCTCTTTTTGCTTGATAATCGAATTTTGAAATCATGATTGCAAATTACATAGTATTGTAGCATTTAGTGACTGAATTCCTCTAAAAGAGTGTTGTGCATGTCACCTTTGTCTTCTTTGGAACATTGATACTTAGTCAAAGTTATGGGATAAAATCGTTGTGAAACTCAAAGATCTTGAGAGCCATGTAATCTTTCATGAAAGGGCAAATGAAATGATTCTCTTGGTGATCCTTCTTAGAAGATCTCTTTAAAGTAATAATTTAATGAAAGCATGTTATACTTGAAAAATAAAGGATTAGTTAGTATGGGCAGGCTTTGGTCCCTTAGAAGAGCGAAGTTTGACTCCGCTACTAACTAGTCAAAATAATAAGTTAAGGTAATAGAGGTTCGATGGGGTTCCTTTAAAACCTGGTCACCTAAGGTCGTCTGGCCTGGGATCGGCCGACCGAGGAAATTACCGTAATAAAATGAAATACCATAAAGCCAAAAGTTAAGAGGGTCTTGTAACTCGAGTAATTAAGCCCATAGGAACGCCCTCAATTGAGGGGATAACGTTCGTTAACTTGGGTGATGAGCCTAGGATTATCGACTGAAAACTCGTTACATGGGTTGCAAGATTCCAAAAAAAAAACAAGGATGAAACCAGTGTAAACTATTACAATGAATAAAATCTTTGAAGAGATCAACCAAAAAGGAGGAGGAATCCAGGGGAAACATAGATGCAATGTATTTTCATTATTGATTGCTTCACTAAGAGAGATAATTGAGAAGATATTAGACTTTTTAATGGTGGTTGAAATGTACCACGTTTTCTTTTGCTTTGATTGATCTTGTGTCTAATTTTGATCATGAAAGCCATTGTTAAAATGACAAGGGTAAAGATTGGTCTACTCTGATTAATCCTAGAAATTTGACTAAAGTATCTTTGTTACAATACTTTCATGATAAGGTGAGAAGCACACATCAGATTGAGGGATTGCATTGAGCTTTAAAGATTAAAATTCACAAATGCTAATATCTGAGTAGTTTTATTTGGTAACGACAATCATGATTAATGAGAAGTTTGATCAATGTTTTGTTTTGCTTGAGGACAAGCAAATACTTAAGTGTGGGGAAGTTTGATAAGTCGCAAAATACCCTTATCTAGAGTAATGAAATTGTGCTTTATTGTTGAATTTTTAGATGATTTGTTGAAGAAAAGGATGCTTAATGGAATGAATGTCAATTTCAGGATTTTCTAGAGTATTTTGGAGCTAAGGGAAGGAGTTTTGAAGAGTCGGATCAAGTTTGGAAGGAATTGGATACAATACATGTGAAGAAAAGAATTCTGGAAAGTACACAAGCGAAATACACGCCCATGTACTTTGCTTGTGTATACTGAAGTGGATGTCTGGAAAGTACACGAGTGAGATACACGCCCATGTACTTTGTTTGTGTATATTGAAGTGGATGTCTGGAAAGTACACGAGCAAAGTACACGCCCATGTACTTTGCTTGTGTATCTAAGTTTCGCTGCTGTGCAACGATGTTTCAAATACACGACCAATGTACACTCCCATATACTTACTCGTGTATATTCACATAAGGACGCTTGGAAGAAAGCACGAGATACACTACTCGTGTATCCGCTCGTGTATGTATCCAACCCGAGTACATGTATAAATAGACCGTTAGTTGCCCTAGAGAGGAGGTTACGAATTTTGTACTTGCCCTGACTCTCATAACAGCAGGGGAAAGAAGATTCCGTCAATTCAAAAGGAGATTGAAGACCCACGAAGAAGAATATTCTATCTTTAAGGGCTGTGACTATGAATTTTATTTATTCTTCCAGTAATTGTATTTCGTTTGTCCAATTTATGGAGGAGTAGACTCTAAATCTAGATTTTATTTGAAACTTCTCTGTCATGTGATGAAGATTCGGTTTTTAATGCGAAGTTGTTGATTAATTGCATGCCCTTCAATTGTTTCTTAGATTCATAGATCTAGAATATGAATTTATGCATGATATCATATTAGTTAATTGAGAAATTGCTTTTATGATTAGATTTAATGCAATTAATGAGATTTGATTGTTCTTCTAGAGATAGGAAACAAGAGTCTTCTATTTACATCGATTATTTTGATGCGAATTCATGTGCTTTATGCAATTCTAGGTTGCTATTAATTAAGGAGAGATCCTATTTGATAAACCTAGGATTAGATAGGTTAATATACTTGAGAAAGTAGTTAACTTGACTAGGGAATTCGACAGTATAAGAAGTCAATTACGTCAATCTTCATAAATCTAATGAATTACATGATAGAGAAGGAGTAGAATAAGATCTAGGTTGCTTTTGTTAATTGATAAATCTTCAGAACCATTGTTGTTAGCGAGTTATTAGTTTTAAGATTAGAGTAATTAAGTTTCAACCAACATATTTAAGCGTTGGTTAGATAATAGGAACGAAGTTAGTACTAGTAGTTGGTGTATCTCTATGGGACGACCCTGTACTTGACACTATATTACGTCCACGGTAGGTACACTTGCCTATTGCAACGTAGTTAGAATTAGGAACAGGCACTATAAATATTAAACCTACGATTGGCAACGATCACAAGTCCTCATATGTCGCCATATGACCATGCGAATACATCGGCATATTTAGTCAATAGCTCGGTTATCTCACACTTTTGTTCATCACTCAAATTAGCTCCAATTTTAAGGCTTTTGGGCTCTTCTTTAGTTCCTAAATTAACTATCTCCATTGGCTCATCAATCAAAACTCTACCTTGTTCATGTTTTTGCCAACTCTCTTGTATTGTTTCGTGGTCATTAATATCGCTTTCGACAGTTAACTCAACAGCATTGGAAACAATATCAATATTTTCATTACTTACTTGCATGAGATGTCCCTGACGTTTAAGAGTATCGAATCTATGGGGAAAGTGAGGTGAGAGTATATAAGTAAGGGAAAGAAATAACTTGTAATTTTATTACTTGATATTTATTGAAGAGTCTTATAAAACAACGATGGAAGTAAACACAAAAAATTTAATTATGATTGCTTCCTACTCTCGAACAGACCTAGTGCTATTCAGGAGATAGGAAAACCAATTATTAAGAGCTAGATGTGGACTGGACATGCGAGTAGAGCCGGGAATGCGGGTCAAATGGGTCGACCCGCCCTACAATTCTTTTTTACAAATTTAGAATGACATTTTTATGATCATCTCCTTTTTTATTTGTTGTCTCTCATTTTCTCTTCACAATCATTTAATTTGTTTAACTCTACGAGACTGCGAGCTGTGACAATGTCAAACTCTTAATTTTTCTTCCAAATTCCTCATCCTCAATTCTCCAATAGCATTAGCATTTAGATTGGCAATGCATTTCATTTCACATTGAGCTCCCCAACATTAAGTTAAATTTTGATTTTTGGTACTTCAATTATCTTTATGTATTTTGACCAATGACCAATGTATCAAGTGAAGGTATGGATGATGGCAAAGATGCCGGTTTCAAGCTGTGGTGAATTGGTGTTGGTGTTAATGGGTAATAAGTAATAACTAATACATAATAAGGTTTAATACTCACATTTGATCTATTAACTTACTGGATTTTGTGGTGTCATGTAACTCATGTTGATTGTTCACTTGACTCATTTGCAAATCGATCATGTTTGGATTGATTGCTAAGTCTTAGTCAGTGGTCAACTAAGCCTAAGTTGTTTGTAAATTGTAATTGATTCGATTCGATCCAATTCAATTCGAACAATGGATATTGAATGCTCTTCATTTTAGTATTCTAAATTCTTTAAGTTAAGGTTATGAAAGCTAGTAATTTATTATTGATCTAGTCCAATGGAAATGTAATATATTACAAAATGTAGCAAATTTACTCTTAAATCTCATTCTCATACGATAGAAAAGAAACCAACCTAAAACGATAATTAAGCAAATGTAGTAATTATCATAAAGTACTTTTCACTAATTATATAAGAAAACAAAGTCAATAATAAATAAGATAAAATCACATATGTAAATCAATCATCAGTCATCATTATCATCATCATCAACAACCAAATTGGAGTCTCCCTTTGATGAAGTACCTCCACTCCCATTATCTTCTTCTTGATTCAATTTATGACATTACACGTATAATTAAATTAGATAATAAATGCTTGAAACAATATGTTAAAAGAAAATATTACCAACATAACAAAAAAAAAAAAATTTACCTTCACAAGAAAATCCTTGTAACCAATCATGTGTACAAATTAGAGTTTCTACATTAGCTGAGAGCAAAGAACTACTATACTTATTAAGTACATGGTCGCTGATACTGAAAGTTGACTCTGACGCTACAGTAGTAATTGGAATGCTAAGCACATCAGAGGCCATGATAGATAAATCGGGATATCTCTGGCTTTGACTCTTCCAATGTTGTAATACATTCAATTCTGAGTAGAAGTTCATATCCATTATTGGCTCATCTAAATAAATATCCAAAGAAAATTTACCACAACTTTGTACTTCTACTTAATGGTATCAAAATTCCTACATTATTAAAGAAAAAATTAATTAAATACTGATATATAATACGACAAAAAATATCATTAAAAAAATAAACAAAATTATTAAACTTACCACCAAAGTAGCAAAATCAATCTCCAAGCCCTTCCCAGCTCTATGTGTTGCTACTCCTTTACTGTTGCTACCTTCAGATGTGTCTTGTTCCTGAAAAGATGATCCAACCTGATGGCTTCTAGTTCTAGATATGTGATTTGTTTTGCTTTTCTCATATTCTCCATAGAGTTTATATAACTTGTTCTTTATGTGAGCCAACTTCTCTTCACAAGTGAGAGGATCAAGTTTATTAAAACAGAAGTTCAAAAAATCAAACTTCATTTGAGGATCAAAGATTGCTCCAAGTGCAAGGATAACACTATAATAACTCCAATACTTATCAAACTTCTGTTTCATTCTAATAGATATCTCCCTTATGACATGATCTTCACTACTTAAATTTTCATTCAATAAACATTCAATCCTCTATACTTGCAAAAAATAGTGGTTTGAAGTTGGATATGATGATCCTGACATCAAATTGGTGATACTATGAAAATGGCTCAAAAACTTGCATATCTTTTCTGCTTTTTCCCACTCATCCATGGTTGGACAATATTATAATGACGATCATTCAACTGAAAGCAAGAAAAAGCACGTCGATACTTTAGTGTGCTATCGAGCATAAGATAAGTGGAATTCCATCTAGTAGTTACATCCAAGCGCAAACCAAGATTGGTATCAATGTTGCCAAACTGTTCAATACACTCCAAAAAGTGTTTCATTCTACTCTCGGAGCCCTTTACATACTTGACACTCTCTCTTACTTTATGCAACGCTTCACTACTTACAGTCAACCCTTCTTTAACAATAAAATGAAGAATATGAGCACAACATCTAATATGAAAAAACTCACCACCACGTAATAAACTATGCTATAAGTTCAATTGCTCTTTTAGAAAATCTTGCATACAATCATTTGCAGATGCATTATCCAATATAAGGGAGAATATCTTCCTATCTATGCTCCAATCTTTAAAAAGTTCAAATAATTTTTTCGACAACTCAAATTCTGAGTGAGGAGGGGGCATTTTGCAAAAAGCAAGAATTTTATTATTTAGTTTCTAATTGTCATCTACATAATGTCCAGTCAAACAAATATATCCTTCACTGGTGGAAGCAGTCCATACATCAAAAGTTAAACATACTTTCCCTGTAATTTTTTGCAATATTTATTTCAAATTCTCCTTTTGAGTCAAATATAAATTCCAAACATCTAATGCAGCAGTTTTCCTACTAATTGGCTTATAATCAGGATTATATAGCCTTATAAACTGTGTGATCCTCCTATACTCAACAAGTGAAAATGGCAAATCATGTTTAATAATAGCCATAGCCATTACCTCACAAGCAAATTTAGGATATAGTTTTCTTGATCTTAACTTGCCAGCATGATCAATTATCATATCACCAACATCATTATATTTAGGAATTTGACTCAAATGATACTTTTTTCTATGTCGACGTAAAGATGAAGTTCCATGTGAATGTGCCCCAATAACATATTCCTTCCCATACGCTTTACACTTAGCTCTATTTTTACCATCCTTCCCAACACCAATTTTTGTAAATATTTCCCAAACCTCATAAGTAAGAGCCTTCTTACTTACATGTTCTTCAGATTGAGAAGATCCTAGTTGCACATTATCGTTATGCCTACCAACTTCAGACACATCATCCACATTAATAGGTTCCATTGCAATCTCATTGCTTGGAGGATCTATTCTGTAAATATATTTCAACATTAATATAAGTAACTTAAAGAAAAACAAACAACAATATAAGTAGGAAAAGCATTACCATAAGGAATGTATGATTACCTCAACTTCTAAAATATTTGATGAGGAATGAGAGTACAAAAAGATGCCTAAATCCGCTCTCCCCCTTACATTGCACAAAAACCTCCAAAGCAAAAGATAGCGGTGAACGGGCGATGGTGAAGTAGCCCTGTCAACAATTATTATTATACTCATGGAAGTAATATTCACATATGCAAAAGCTAATCGTAATTTTTTTTATAAATAAAGTCATCTACAATTGCAATGAAAAAGTAATCATAATTGCCATCTAGCCTACCACCAGTCCATCCATCCAGCACCATAAGAAATCACAATTGCAACAAAAAAGAAAAAGCATGTTCAAATTACAACTAAATCCGTCGTTCGTCCAGCATGTAGCACCACCACTAGTCCACCATAGCCATAGTCCACACTCCACAGTTCCACACTCCACAAGTCCATAAGCTTGTTCAAATTACAACGAAAAAGAAAAAGAAGATAAATAAATAGGAGGGTGATTTACCAACCCAACGGGCGACAACTAACGACGATAGTAGTGCTCATGTGACGAGAGTCCAGGACGAAGGGCTCTTATGTTTTCTAGCTAGTCGAAAGAAGCTAATAGTAGTTCTTGTGTCACGAGATTTTAGGACGAAGGAAGAGAGCCAAGGTCTGGTCTGGACATCTGGTTTGGCTGTCTAGGGAAGGAAAGGATTTAACGAGAAGAGGACTGATGATTAATGTGACGAGTGACTTGGGAGTCTAGGATAAAGGAAGAGAGTCGAGGTTTGGTTTGGGGAAGGAGGTGAGTTTGAATTCTGGAGTAGCCAAGGTCTGGTCTAGTTGTAGGAAAGAGGGGAGGCCAGAGGTCTAGTATCGTTTGTGGTGCCAATGGAAGAAGGAAAAGAGTAAGGGCAAGTTATTATTCGTCTTCGTCCGTCTGGTGGTTTGATCTTTTATTTGAATTGTGATGGCTGAAGGCTGAGGGAAGACTAGAAGAGGAAGAGCACGGTATGGCAACAGCACAGCAGACTAGAGTCGTCTTGTCAGTCGTCTCATCGGCCATTGTCCGCCGTCTGTCACTATCGTCTCGCTCATGTTTGTCCCGTTCGAGCTGTGGCTTGCTGTACTGCTGTGTGTGTCCTGTATTGCGAGTCACTTGAGTGTTGAGTCAGGAGTCAAGTCGTCACTCTCCCTCATCTAGCCTATACGTGTGCCTGTTATTTATTTATTTATTTTTTTGCGGGCTAGTAGGCGCAGGCCAAAATTTTGAGCCTGCCTTGCAAATTTTTGTAGGCTCCATAGGTCAGCCTGCTAGCTCACCCCGCAATTCTCGGCTCTACGTGCGAAGGGTAGAAGCCTCTGTTGACGAGTCCTTATTATTGAAGCTGGCTTGGATTGTTCCTGGCTTTTGAGTGCTAACTAGCTGAGAAAAGATTTGTTGAAGGGGTGGAAAATTCATCCATGTATAATACAATTTCTCTCCCCTTCTACCTTTGATGTATTTTGCTTGAATTTCTTCTCTTGGGATAGGAACATACCCTAACCCAAATATCCCTTGCTGACCTTCCTTGAATCGATGCCCCACTTTGCTCTTTTCTTCCTTATATACCCCATCGAATATTTGGAGTCTTAAGTTTTTAGGGTCATCTTCCCCAATGTAGGGTATAGCCATTTCTTTGTAGATGACATAGTCTTGTTCACCTAGTACGGTGATTACTTAGCCATTTACTATGAATTTGACCTTCTAGTGGAGGCTTGAAGGTATGGCTCCTGTGGTGTGTATCCATGGTCTTCCTAGTGGTAGATTAAAGGGCCTTGGTATGTCGAGGACTTGGAATGAGATCTTAAAAACTTATGGATTGATCTTCACTGGTAGGCCAATTTCTCCCACTATTTCCCTCTTAGAATTATTAAAGGCCCAGACTACTGTTGAGCTCGATTTGATATTGCTCATATCAACCCCTAACAAGTCGAGGGTGGCTAAAGGGCACACATTAAGAGAAGATCCGTTACCTATGAGGACCTGAGAGACTATTGTGTCATTGCATTTTACCACTATAAAAAATGGTTTTATGTGCTGGTCTCCATCTTGTCCTAATTCTCCAGGTGAGAAAGATATCTGATCTATGGTGAAAATTGGGTCTGCGACGTGGCTTAGTTTTTCTGTTGCGATTCCCTCTAGTACCTTGACTTGTTTGAGTACTTTGGAGAGTGCCTCTCGGTAGGGTTCAGATGACATAAGGAGGCTCATGAGTGATATTTGGGCTGAAATTTTATTGAGTTGCTCCATGACTTTGTACTCACTCGATATAATCATTTTTGTTAGTTTAGGGAGTCCCTTTTCCTCTTCCTTTTACAATTTAGTGGCAAGCTCTTCGACGGAAATTCTGTTTTAGGATCGTAAATTATTCCTAAGCGAGTGATTCCTTATATAATTGAAGATTTCTTCTGATTAATAGCTTGATAGTCAAACGGTGCTGCTTTATACCTCTTTGGGAGAATTAGGACATTAAAAACATATTTTTTCTTTGGGACCTTTGCCTCTGTTTCCTACTCTTCATAACATTTTATAACTATTAGTTTCGGGCTTGATTCGATCATATTTATGGACTCATCTTTCCCTTTTAGTTGATTGTCTTCCTCCTCAAATTCAGCCCCCACCCGCTAAGCAACCCATAAGCTGTTGGCATGAATAAATAATCTACTAGATGAACTTCCTGAATGATTTACCTAAAGTGTCAACTGTTGGATCTCTCGCCAACCACCTCTTTCTTAACTCCTTTTGTATGTGACTTTCATGTGGCTTAGGAGATTTATCTAGAGTTTTGTGTGATGTGATTGTGTTGATTGTAGGCTTATGGTTGGGCAGTGGATTATTGTTGACATTTGGTGTTGGCACATTGATGAAATCCAACTATACTATTCCCGTGTTGATTAAATCTTAGATTTTGTTCTGGAGTCTCCAACATTTGTCAGTGGAATGTCCCTCCTATCCCATATGATATTCACATTTGAGATTGGGGTTGAAAT
Source organism: Laguncularia racemosa (assembly GCA_037954665.1). Lineage (NCBI taxonomy): Eukaryota > Viridiplantae > Streptophyta > Magnoliopsida > Myrtales > Combretaceae > Laguncularia > Laguncularia racemosa. The sequence goes on along the minus strand of JBBMOL010000483.1, from coordinate 16,708 downwards.
TCCTTAGCCTGTATCGGTCGTTGGGGATTTTGAAGCTGATCAAATTACCCGTTCATAATCGAGCAAAAACTTGGCTGAGTGGGATCGGTGTTGGAGTGAATTGTCTTGTAACTCTCGTGGTTTGGGTCTAATTTGCCGATGATTGTTGGATTGGGGTGTTCGTTGCTTGAAAAGTCATGTGAGACCCTAATTTGCTAACCCTGTTTGAGTTAACCATACTGACGGTGGCCTCTTTACCTTTGCTATTCCCCATAGGTCTTGGAGATGATGCGATTCTAGAAGAGTCGATAATTTGGAGTATTCCAGACGTAATGGCATTGTCTATCCTGTATCCCGCTACCACTAATTCTACAAAGCTGGATGACATCTGTCCCACTAGATGTGTGAAATAAGTCTTCTCCAACGTGTTAATGAAAATGAAAGTTAACTCTTTCTTTGAAATTGGAGTTGAAACCCTGGCGGCTTGAGCCCTCCAACGCTGGGCATATTCCTTGAAAGATTCGTTATGCCTCTTCTAAAGACTTCCTAGATCCAACATTGAAGGGGCAACTTCAATATTGAACTTGTATTGCTCATAAAATGCACGAGCCAATTTATCCCATGTGTTAACTTGGTTAAAATCTAATTGTGAATACCATATGAGAGCAGGGCCTATGAGGTTGTCCTAGAAGGTTTAGACTATGAGTTGGTCATATTGTGCGTATTTACTTATTTTTCACACATATAGCCTTGTGTGCATCTTAGGACAACCAACACCATTATATTTCTCAAATTTTGGGACCTTGGATTTCTCTAGATAAGCATCTACCCCATATATTAATAGGTCTGTGATGTCAGTTTGATCAAAACTGTCAGGATCTTCTAAAGTCTTCATCTTGTCAGCCAACTATTGGAAAATCTTCTTTTCTATTCTCTTTTGCCTGTCTTCCATTTCCCATTTTATGTCATTCGAGGTTGGACCTATGTTGATTTTTTGTTCATATTCGAATGCGGGATTGAGTCGGGAGTTAATTTCCTCATATTATGGCGGCTAGTTTTCTACTACCTTTCCTTTTTAAGCTCTTGAGTGTTCCTCATGAGTAGGCTGGGTAGCGTAAAGGAAGCTAATATTCTCTGACAAGAAGTGAACTTGTGTGACCAATTGTTGAACTGTTTGTTCTAGTAATATGATCCTTGGATCAGAGGAGGTATCCATGCTGTTGTTGTTACCACTGTGGACATGGTCATTGTTGTTGTTGCCACTACTAGTCATCTCAGTCTTAAAGCGTGTGTTAATTGGACTCCTCGGAGGGTTTGGTTGTTTAGGAGCTATCTTTGATACTTAGTAAGCATTCATTTAGCAAATGTATGTTTACGAGTGAATATGATGCATGTATCACATAGATGCAAAAGAACCAGCACTTAATTAACGATGTAATAATACTGAAATTTTATTAATATTGCAAACTTTGAAGTTTAGTGCTTTTATTGAAAACATAAGAAAAGAATGCTATGATCTAACATCCTAATTTTTAAGCTTCTTCCTCTTTAACTGCATAGGTTTTGACTCTCTTTTCTCGGTGTTGATGGTGGCTTTTAATACTTTAGCCCTTGCCTGGGTTTTCTTCAACTGGGCCTCCAATGCTTTGCTCCTCTAATTAGATTCCTTGAATCTACTCTTCCACACATCTTTCCTGCTTTCCGTGGTCTCAAAATGGACTTCCATCTGAACCTTCACCTGTTGAATGTAAGTTTTCATTGCTGGGCTTAGGTTGATCGGCATAGGCTAAGTGACATCAGGAGCATGGTACATTCTTTCCCCTGCCTTGTATAGCTGGTTGATAACAAACCTAGTAGATTGGTGTTTTCCTTCACCATCCAATTCCCCAACGTCTACATTAGGACTCTCAATTCGAGCTTCCCATAAAACCTTTACCTCTACTAACTTGGCGATTTTATCAACTACTAACATGTTTAGGTCCCGATATTCGATCAAGATTCTTTCTAATGACGGTCTATAAACTATATCCTAGATGGTGCTAAACGAATAGACCACCGAGTTTGGATGATAGCTTGTACACCAATTAAGCCTAATTGATAGAACGGCTTGAAAGTTTCTACACGTTAGAATAACCTTACTGCAATAGCTTCATTTAGCAGTCCACATAATATCTTCAGCATTGAAACCTTTGAGTACCTCCACCTAACTATAGTTAGAAAGATCGTCTGGCAACTTTATCCTTTTTGCACATGAATCTATGAGGTCTACTTGTTGGGCTAATGATTTCCTAACCATGTTTAGCCCAAAACACTTGAGATAGCTCACGAACCAAATTAGAATGAGGTTAATGTTTGAGTAGAGAATTCCATGACCCTTCTTCTTTATGAAATTTAGATTTTAGATCTGCTCAGCTAATAGGGCTAGGATGTAAGACTTCCCTTTCAGGAATTATAATACTAGTTCTGCAACTCTATAATAAATGTGAAAGTCCTAGTAGGAAAAAGGATAGTTGCAAATGCTATTAAATGAAAGCATAAACTCGTCTTTGTCTGTAACTCTTGGGATCCCACATAAGATATCTTTCTTGCTTCCATCATCGCATCGAGCCACAAACCAAGCTTCTAATTCATCCATTCGAAGGCAATACCCATTGCTATTTTCCAATGTTTGGTTGATCACTACTCTACAAATTCCTAGAAGTTTGCTGAAGATGCTGGCTGGCCTAGCCTCTAAATCTAGCACATACACCCCATTGGAAAGTGGAGGGGCCTAGAGAAGCTAAGTATATTCTTCTATGGTTGGAGTGATCTCGTGTGGCCCAATAAAGAAAGCAACGAGTTCAATTTCTTAAAAGTGTAATATAGCCTGAATTAAAGGTAGGTTGACATCCTTTTTCATCAACAAGAGAATGGACCTTATTTTGCTCTAGATGAAGGTTGTATAAGGTAAACCAATGGTTCAGTACCAGCTTAGGATCCAAAAGTTTACAAACCCGGATTTCTTTGTAAAGGAGGCGGTCAATTCAATGCTAGCCATCTAGTAGAATTATAGTAAATAAAAAAAATCTAATTACAAACAAATATCTTACAAAATACAATAAAAATTCTTTTACAAGCAATTACATCCAAACTCCAAAGAAAGAAATTACATCATTAATCATTTGCTAGTTCATAACTTCATGTATGCAAAGAGGTGGGTTCTAAAGGTTTCCAAGCTCTATGGTCTCCCACATTTTTGAAGAAATGGATCTTAGGCCATATCGAAGCATTGGGTGGGGTAGTCTAATCGGCCCCGAGCGGTAAATATTTCACTTTACTCAGAACTTACACAATAGCTCCTCATCCTAAGGTCTTAAACGACCTAGGTCTAATCGCATCTAATCATATAATTGCATGCACGAAAAGTTAATAATAATAATAAAAAATAAACTTTATTAAATCCCTAGATCACGAATAGATATAAACATTAGTGCAAACGATATTTTACAAAATGAGAGCTAATTAAATATATCTAGAAATGATGATTTCAGAAGGCTTAAGTGGCTAACCCACTAGGCTTCCCTAGTGGAGTTGCCGTCTTGTCGAGTCTAATTTAAAAATTTTATATTATCTTCCTAATTCGATTTATATTAGATCCTTTCATATTAGATCCTATGCTCATCAAATATAAATTTTTAACTTAAACTAGGAATTTTTATTATTTATTTGGAGTCGTCACCCAACTAGAGTTAGGAAAAATTACTAAATTAGAATTAATGGAGCAGATTAATTATAATCTAAACACTAGTCAAAGAAATCTCTTTTTTTAAAAAAAAAAAAATGAAAGAAAAGCCAGAGATTCTTGACTCGGGGGCAGTCTTATTAAAACCTTAAAGTTACCACCTTATCCTTCTAAAATCTGAATTATGTATTTATGTTATGATATCTTTTTTTAGCATAAAAAGAAAATATTAGAAAAAATAATATAATGATTATACTAATAATGATTTGAATTTTTTTTTTGAGTTGTCCCATAAGGGTGTCTACGTATCCGCTATTCAGGATCAAACAGGTTGTAGTTCACTGTTCATAAAACTTTAGTGAATTAGTTAGTTTTAATTATGAAAACAACATGTTAAGTTTATGTTTATTATCATTTAAATTTATTAAAAAGAAATTCTAAGCATAAGCTTTACTTATTGACTTACTAAAATCTTTAATTTTGGAAATCACTAATTATCATTTATTTATTTATTTTATCAAGATCTTTTTTTTTTCTAGATGATAAAATATTTATCTATTTATTTCTTTTTTAAATTTTCTTTTTAAATGCATACCTTAAATTAATTTTTTTAAATGTTATTGTTAATTAAAAACTAATAATAATATAATAATAAATGATGAAATCCAACTAACCTAGACATAGATCGTGGTTTAGATCAAGTCAAATTGGATCGTAGTAGCTAGAAGCTCTTCGTCAGTGGCTTTCTGGCGGCCATTTACGTCGGTTAATGGGAGGTTTTGAGCCTTCTAGAGGTGGGGAGTCGTTTGGGTGAACTTTCTTTATCAAAAACCACCTTAGGTGGTTGTTGGTGGCGTTGAATGGCAAGGACCTAGAGAGAGAAGGAAAACTTTGGCAATGTGCGTGTGTATTTTTTTGTTTGCCTCTTTTTTTTTTTCTTTTCTTCTCTTTTCGATTTTTTTTTTCTCTTCTTTGAAATCAACCTTTATTTATAGATTTCGAAGACCAGATGCAGATGAACACAGATCTAAACCGTGACTAGGCTTTCTTTTTTTTTTTCTTCTCTTTCTTCCTGATTTAAAAAAGATTGATGTAGATCTTTTGTTTTGAAGTTGTTTTAGATTTATCTCAAAAAGATTTGAGCAAAAATCGTTGTATTTTGTTCGGATTTGCTTCAATTTCCTCTCCCTTTCATTTTGCAGTGGATGGCTGGCTGGAGAAGGCGATCACGCATTGTGTGCATGACCTGGATTGTCCTATCACATGCTGCCATGTGGCAGCTCTAAAAAAAGAAAGGAAAAAAAAAAAGACACGGAGTGCCTTCGCAGATTCGAACCCATGACCAATGCCTTCCCACATGCATTCTAAGCGAGTATGCGGATCAGCTGAGCTGGCTCATTTCTCATTTTTTATTATATACAAATTATATATTAACTTAATATTTTTGCTAATTTTTTTGTTATTTTGAGATTTATAAATTTAATTTAAAAATCTAAATATATTTTATTATTGCCATCCTTATTATTATTGTTTTCTATTATTTGCTTATTATTTATTATTATTATTATTTTTATTTACTATTTCTATATATGTTATTATATATAAAAAAATGGGGTGTTTACACATGTTGTACATAAGAAGAATAAAATTAGGGCTTTAGATTCTTTAATAATTTAAACAAAGAAGGTTTTTGCAAAATTAAGTATCAAATCCACGATTTGCGGGTCTGTACCAAGTTTATGTTTGAATTCTATAATAAGGGAGATAGTAATCAAGTCCAAACTTTGTGAACCAACAAATTATGATTCTATAATTTAGGTTCTCAATTGCCCATTATGGATTTAACAACAATTTAAGAGAACTAGGGTTTAATCTTCAATCAAAATCTATAGTCATGTTAGTAATCTAAATCACACTTTCAAAGGTTGGAGGACTTACTTGTTATTAACTATTGTTTTCTCCTCTTCCTCCTTCCATAACAAATAGAACTTGTTGAAGCAACCGAAAAAAGGGGGAGGTTTTAGGCTATATTTACAAGGTGGTGGGTAGGTTTCTAGTGAGTCCTATTGCAACAAAATTTTTTAGTTTAAATTTCTCTTTTAAAATTTTGGAGCTCTATTAATGGATTATAAAATTTCCATATTTATAAGTTGTAACATCCTGAATCACTAATATTATTCCATGTCTGTTCACTTATGTACATTTTATTAATATAAAATTCTATTTGACTTTATATATGTGTAAGTTTGTTTTAGCATAAATTTACTTTATCAAAATTAAACAAGCATAGGTGAAAGATAGGTAAGATAAAGTAGGTGCATACAATGGGTGTACATATCCTTGAATAAAAAACAAATGGAACTAAGACTAAATATAGATCAAGTTAATAACTATATGTGTGATCTTTAGAAACATAAACATCATCCATAGATCAATTTAAAATAACTTAACAAAAGGAACAACATATAACATACAAAGATGAAATTAAGAAGTAGGCGGTGAAGTACATGCTGGCCTTCCTCAAGTCAGGAGATGATATCCTCAATCTAGAAAGAAAGACGTAGCTAGTTCTTGTGGCTCGAAGGAGCTAAATTCAATATATTCTCTAACACCCTTTACTAAAATTGACTGCACTCATATTTAAATGATTGAAACTGTCATGTTGAGTATCTAGCCACAGTAAGAGACATATTTGTTGGAATTGACATATGCTCAACCCAAAAATCCCTTAGGCATGACTTGTGCAATGCTTGATATGGTTCGATCTTTGTAAAAGTTGGGATGGCTCGAGTAGAGTAGCCTTAGTGCCTGTATCATTAGGATTCTCAAATTTAGTCTCTTTGGGTGCCCTATCCAAGGAAACTTAAGATTCACTAAGAATAATGGTAAAAACACTAAATTGTGGGATGGGAGGCCTCCTCTGCCCTTCTCATCTAATGCTTTGGTTGTAGATGTCTAGGATCAATCTGAAGAGTTAAAAGAATCTGTATTAGTTTTTAAAATGAACAATATTTTTTGAAGATTGATTGAAGAACATTTACGAGCCATCATAGAAGAGAGGATAGGAAAATCTCCTTTGTTATTTTTGTAGATCCACAATGGCATATCCAATATAGCATATTTATTGTGATTGACACTTTTTTAGTTTTTTTTTTTAATAAATACAATGAATAATAAAATATTTAAACCTAATTCATTCATTTAGAGATCAACATTCATATCAATAAACTACAAGAACCTTGATTTTTTTGTCTATTTTAATAAGTATATTTAAAATATACTATATAATATTTATATTTTAGCACATTTTGAAGACCATTAATGTATGAATCAATTAAAGAGATTGTAATAATATAATATTTTAATTTTTTTTTATTTTTAAATAAAATGTTTGAAACAATAGATTTATAAAAACAAGTAATTTTAATTTGTCTTTATAAAAATATGAATTATATAATATTAGCAAATCAAACCTAATAAAAGTTTTTCAACATAATTCTATAAATACAGCCGAACATCAAAAAGTCTTTTTTTTAACATATTTCAAAAAATATAATTAAATATACGAAAACATATCATTTAGAAAAAAAAACAAATAAAAATAATAAATTATTACATAATATTCCTCGTTCTTTTCTTTCTTCTTTTTTTTCTTTTTTTTTTTCCTATCCGACCAAACACAGTGTAAATGCCTTCCTTCTTCTTTCTTTCTCTCTCCGTTCTCTCCCGCCCTCTTATTTTATTTTATTTTTTACACTCTCTCTTCCCATCGTAAACGTCCCTCCGTAACCATACTTCCTCTTTTCTCTAATTCCCCAGAATTTCTCCAGTAAACTGCTGCGAATCTCGTCTTCTCTTCGTGAGACTTAGAGTAAGTAGCATCTTGTGAGAATGCGGTGAAGCTACGCCCTTTCGGAGAGGACTATTCCACGAAACTTAGAGTAAGTAGTATCTTGCTGGGATCTACGGTTTGTTTTGGCAGTTTGCTCTTTTTGTTTGTGGTAGAACAAGAACGGAGGCCTCTCGAGTCGGAATGCGTAATGAAATGGTACGTTAATTGATATTCTTCACAATCTATACGTATTTTCTCTAATGGAAGTTTCGTTATAGTGTTGTTTTACTCTGATTTTGTCGCTCAGTTCTTGAACACTCTATGTTTTCCTCATGACTGAAGGATCATGCTTTCTTTTTCGAATTTTCTTGCTTCTTTACTTGGATTTTGTTTGTAAATTTTCGTTATTAGATGCACGAAGAAAGATGAATTTCATGTTTTGAAATTATTATCAGCAACATTTCTTTAATTTCGTTGCTGCTACATTTATCTGTTTCTTTATCATTTCTTGTTCGTGAATTTTTCCTACTCAGTAAATATCATGGGTAAATTTATTTTAAATAATTCGTTTTTATTTTCCGTTGCAGTTTTAGTGCGGTTACCTTTCCCACACTTTCTTTTCTTTTCTTTTCCTAGACTCAAAAATGAAAATTCTTACTTTGATGATTCCATGTTTTCTGGAGACTTTTTATTAGTATAAGAATATGTACATTTCAATGCTATTCGCTTAAGGTAAATTCTTGGTAGGCTTGGCCAAGTTGATATGCATTAACTCATGAATATGTTGTTAATGGAGTTGCCGCTTTTGGTTGAATTTGCTATGCCAGACTCACATTTGCTGCTATCTGCTTGTTTGCTGCGCCGATGCCTGATATTAGATGCGTTGTGGACTATGGAGTTCTTCGTCGCAAATATAATTTGCTAAAATTGTTGAATATCACGATTTCATGGGCTGATGGCATGATATTAATCCTGCCATTTACTTTCTCCATTGTATTTGGTTCTGACACAAATCTATGAAGATACATTTCTTCAATTTTTTGTGAGCACTGTTTTTTTATTGTTGTTACTTGGATATATGCATTTATCGCAGAAAAATAATAGGTTTTTAGGTAGATGGGGCTTGGAATTGACTAGTTATCAGGCATTTGATCAGACGTTAAAACTGAAGTAATGTATCATAAAGAAGGAACCATAGGGTAAAACCAATTCATTTTGCATGTTTTATAGTTTCTTGTGAAGGGGTTGTGAATTTTTAAACAATGAATTAATGGTTTCCTTTAGATTGAGATCTAAACCGAGAATTGGGCGGATATACCCTTAAGGAAACAAATTTTTTAAAAATGGCTCTTCGCAAACCTCATTTTCCCCAAATAAAATGCAACTAAGACATGCGTTTATGTAGAACACACATCGAAAGTGCAACTTTAGTGAAACTTGGGAGAAAGCGGTCGAACTTGTTTTGTAAAGAAAATACACCTTGATACATAATATAGTTTTTTAAATTTGTGTACTGTTTGAGTGTTACGAGAAGTCGTATAATGTTGTCATTTTTATTCAGTAAAAGGTGTTGGTCGTAGTGGGATGCGATCAGCACAGATTTAGCAATGGGAAGTGCTATTAGCCAAGCGGCTGATGGGTTTGGAAGAGCCATAGGGAACCTGCTGGCAGCTCCATTCAAGAGCATTTTTAGTGGATCATGCAAGTAAGTATTAATTTAATCCATTTCTGCCATAATATAATGTGTCCCAACATGTCACCAACCCCTCAGTGTGGATTTGGAGATTTTCTTGTTCTCGCTGTGTCGATTCACTCATGAGAGGACATTTCCAGAAGGTAGTTTAACTGGGTTGGTTTTTATTTATTATGGCTTTCAAGCTTCAAGAGATGCAAGGTATAAGAAGACGAACGTGTCATTGAATCATTTGGAGAACTTGCCAACGGCAAGTTGCCTTGGTTAATTAGTTTGAAATGGGAAATTATATCACATTTTTTTACTATATTATATGAATCAAATTATACATATAATTGCGGGCAATGTGAGAGATGAGAAAATGAATAAGACTAACTTTGAATATGCTGCGTGTAATCCAATGTTAGCATCCCAAAGGGAAAAAGAAAAATCTACTTAGTTGGTGGGTGCTTTGTTGTTGTCGTCTTGGTATGATGTTTGATTGGCCTGATTCTGCAGGGATGTTTGTGCAGGAGCATGGGATTTAGTCTGTTTTATAGAACATTTGTGCGTATCCAACCTGGCCAAATTCTTTATGATACTAGGCCTATGTTACATAAGTAAGTTCCTCTCTTTTTCATTAGTAGAATTATTAGCTTCACCTCATTTGTTTTATAGTTGCACTTTTTTTTTCCAAAATTATAATTATCGGAGTATAATTGGTTTGAAATTTCCGTTGTTGATTCTTATAGTCATGAGATTGTTGTCAATGGAGCGGCATTTAATTGCTGCACTAGTCTATACCATTGGTCACTGCGTTGAATGTCGATATAATTTGTGTAAACAGTTCAGAGGAAGCTAGATTATAGGGAATGAGATATCACTTCTTTTCCGTCTACCTTTTGTTTTCAAAAAAGGATTTGCTAATAGGCCAAGCTAGCGGATTCAAATAAAAGTATTGGTAGGCCAGTTGAATAGGATAGGATAAGATATGCAAAGCATGTATAGAAGATTGCATAGGATGCAAACTTATATAATTTGATAGGTAAAATATATCTAACATTATACTCATAGTCATGTTAGGCCTTAGGCTACTTACTATTAACTTTTATTCTTAGAACGTTTTCCTTGTGCAAATTTGAACCATGAGAATCTTTGGATGCTATTTTTCTTGTGAAAATAATTACAACTTAGAGGTACTTTCTCTAGAACTTTAAGCTGATGTTTTTCTTGAAATGATTACAGTTTTATTGTTCTTCTACCTACTATTTAAGCTGGGCATCTTCCAGTGCATAGTGAGAAGCCTGTGTAAGATGTGCTGGGCTGCATGTGAGACATACTGGTTTGCTCTATGGGATATGTCATATTTTTTGTGCCACAAGTTAATAAACACAAAGCGAGTATACCGACGCCGGTGTCACTCTCAAGATCTTGAAGTAGGATGCAGCCCAGGTGACCAAAGTGATATTTTGGAGACCTATCGCCGTCTAAGCCGCAGCAGAAAAAGAAAGTCAGGTAGACGCAGCCACTTCAGAAGATCTACTTCCAGTTCCAATGTACAAGGTCATCGTCATCATGTAAAGTTGAAGGCCAGGCAAGTCTCATTTCGTGTTAGGGGAGGTTCCTCAAGACATAGAAGCTTGAGAGACCATCGATCTAAGAAACTTAAATGGGAGCATAGGGAAGCCAGAAAGTTTAAGCGACCGAGGTTGCGATAACATGGAAAGGAGCTCCCGTAAAGTAGGAACTTGAGAGAAACCAATTTCATTAGAATAGGGTAGCCTGATCAATATCAGTTGCTCATGTCCAACGTAAGTGGACCATTAGTAGCACATATCATGTACACTTCCATGGCTCGTTGCCATTACTGTTAAGCCTGCAGTTGCAATCTTGGGATGATTGCTTGAGAACATTAGGATAGCTTATAGCAGCTAATGTAGGCAAAACCTGATTTATGATACAACGTGATCTGTAAATCTTTCAACTGAAATTGGTATATGGTAGACTTCTTTTGGGATGACGTTCCCAATGCGCCGCCCTTTTTCTCGTTTTCTTTTTTTTGGATGACACATTACTCAATTTCAGTACCACTCGATAATTTCGGTTGCCAGTTGAACTAACTCAAAATAAAAAAAATGTAGAGGACGATTTTGCAGTGAAGTAGCGAACTTTTTTTTTTTGCCAAAAGACTAACCCTTTGCTTGGCATGAGAAAAAGTGAAAGAAAACAAAAGGAGGGAAAAAGATTAGGAAGGACAATAAGCCATTCCATTGTTTGATTAAGGGTGGAATCATGAGAAGAAAGGAAAATGAAAGAAAACATTTCAATGGACCCCATCAATTTTCAATCCCTCCCAAATTAGAGAGACAAGGGAGTGAAACTTGTAATAATTATTGGATGTCTAATTTTATCCGTCTCTTTTACCATTTCTTTCCCTTGTTATTTTTTTATAGGCATCTTGATAATTTTACCCTATATCTCTTTTTTATCTTTAGTAATGATTAACTCCCTCCACATTTCCTTTCCTTTGTTTGGGATAATTGTTTCTATCATAATTCTCTCCCCTTCTAATTCTTTCCTCCTCTTCAATTCTTTCCTCTGAATTCCTTCCCTCTTACCAAACAAAGTGCAAATACTCTTATGACTCCGAATACATCGTATCAAGAGCGACAGTCTATCAAAATTTCCATTCAGATGGAGTAAATGAAGGCACCCACCCGTGCATCCATGGAGAGACGGACGGAAAGATGAGGAATAATGTTTGTTGACACAATGGTTAGAGTTCACTATTCTAGCAGTAAGGGCACTGTCCAGCATTTGCAGTTTTCTTGTGGCGTCATGTATATTTTGTAATGCATACACAAGTAACTATACAGAAATATTTCCAACATAGGCACCATAAGCTTCGGATGGCTCATCTCTCAGTAAGATGATCCAAACTTTATTCCCGCTTGTCTTCTTCAAGATCTTCACCAAGCTTAGTGGGATTTTCCCCTATCATCTTATGGCCGCTTGTCAAAGAAATGCCCTCCTCAATAGAGTCATCAGTCTCCTCCAAGTAAGCGTATCTATAACCAAAGCAACTCAATTTCATTAGTAAACTAAACAAGGAGAACATTCATAGCGCTTGCCATGGACAGTGCAGGAAGCATTTCTAAAATCTATGGAGATGTTCTGTAACCTTTTCCAGAGTGAAAGATCTCAGTATCTGTCTCAAAATGTTAATCTCCAAAGGTATGACGTGATAATTGAATGCACTCATTGCACACAGCACAGTCAGGTTCAAGCATACTTGCAATTTCCATACAAAAAGGGAAAAGTACAAATGAAGTATCAATGTTTGACTATTTTTCCATCCTTAACCTTTCTTTTCTTTTCTTTCCTTTTTTTTTTTTTGGGAACCCTCAAAATTTCAAATTTTTCTATACAAGTCATTTTGTTTATTCCATAAATAAATTCGTCAAAAAGTTGGTACATGTCAACTTTTAAATCGAGAATCAGAAATCTTCACAATATTGCTGGGACCCGTTGACAGATTACATACAGTAAAAGTTGAGTGAAGAAATATGTAAAAACAGAAATTCCTTGCAGTTTGGGCAATGGAACAGTAGGAAAATCGCCAATATCGTTTCCTGCTAACAAAACATCCTCATGCCATTCCTCCTGTGGAAGACATCTTAGAAGATCTAATGTAAGATACTAGCTCAAGTATATGCTGATTTTTATTTAAGGAAATTTGATGCCTATAAGAGTTAGATTGTTGACATTGAAGATATGTTAATAGAAATATATATATATATATATATATATATATATTTTTAAGTAAATTGTTAAGAGGTGTTAGGTAAACATAGTCAAGAAAGTATTCTTTTAAGTCCTTATTGCAAGTTCTCCTAATTAACTACCAAAAAAAATAATTCCTCTTGCATCCAGTTCAAAAAGTCAGTAGCAATTTATTTATATTTAGGTTGACTACTAGACAAACAAAAAATTTTAGGAAGAAAAGCCCCATGATTAGTATAAAAATGGACATAGCAAGCAGAGATAATGAAGGAATATCATACCTCGTTGGGTTATGTGAAGGGGCCCAAAGCATGCATATGACAACCAAGAGGGAATATGCAAGGAGAGTCCAGAAGGCAGGAATAATCCAATAGATTTGCCACAATTCACTTCGTGGGTCAGTAGAATTAAAGTATAACTGTATTAAACAAGTTAGATATAGATTTGATAAGTATATTTAAGCAAATAAAACATTCTAAATAAATTAAATTAACACTTCACAGCAGAAGTTACTGACAAATAAAATGGGACAACTTATTACCTCAAAACCAATCCATGCAATAGATAGCAGTATGGATACTGCAAGAGCATTGGTAAATTTTCGGTACAGATCCAGTTTTGCCATATTTCTCTTCATCTGGGGTCAAAATAGGAAGAGACTAGCTAGAGTAAGAACCATCTCAATTACAGAAGAAATTAAATGTGTAAGCATCAAGACCAGCCAGAATAAATTCCCTCAAAGGAACCTCAAGTACAGAGATTCTTTCCATTATACTTTCCCTCCTCAGAGATTCTTTCCATTATACTTTTCCTCCTCTATGTCATTTTAGAATAACTGATGCAAAACTATCATGACAGGGGAAGATAATGGGGATCTAACATAAATAATTTAGACTAGTTGTAACGATATCATTTTTTTTTGGGATGAAAAAAAGGCTAGATATCATGTATCTAGAGAGAACACAATAATCACCAACGGATACAGGTGTGAAATTGGCAAACCCACATGGCATCCTAGGGGAAAATTCTAAAAGCATATGGATCAGCAACTACAGAACATGCCAAAGACCCAAGGCATTCCACTTCCTATAGAACAATTTAAATAACTGATAAACACATGCAGCTGCATGGCAACACCACTTTGATAAACATAAATATGTGGAAGTACTATGCATGATAGATGAACCAAAAAGATCACCTGAAGTTGCTCAAGAGTATTAGATAATGATGAAAATATCCACAGTATGAAAGAGGCATCCAAGAAGGTAACAGGTAGGACCAGAAATAATGCTGTTTTTCCAGGAAAATCATTAATGTTGCCCAAATGCTCAACAAGCTCATATGTCTCTGAAGCAACTAAGTATGCACCTCCGAGAATTAGCACTCGTGATATACCACCCAGAGTTGGCCTCACGACGCCAAAACCCATAGACACCACCAACAAGAGAAGACGAGATAGTGTCTTTTTGACAGCAGTAACACTTACAGCCCACAATGTAATACCCATGGGTCTTCTGCCAGTGGAATTAAAATTGGCATATTCGAAGTACCAGAGAGCCATTTCACACATTCCAAGAGCAATGACTGCTGTAATATGGTAGTGCAATTGTATGATATCCTTCCAGTGCTGAACAAACCTTAGGAACCAAAAAAGACCAAGTATCAAGTAAGCTAATGACATGATCCCAAAGAATGTCATTAAAGGAGCCATTTTGCCAGGCAAATAACCATCCGGATTTCTCCACACTGTACGTCCTTTAATCAATGTATGGTTGAGCAGTGGATCACAAATCATAAAATAGAGGTAGTACATCCCAGTACTATCAATATCAATGGTTGTGGCTTCCATTTTGGCTTCCTCATTTTTCCCCTCAAAGAAGATTTTAATGCGATAAGGCCATTTAGTGTTATCAGGGTTCTTGTGAATAATGACTTCTCCTACCTTGCACAGTCCTTTATCGGCCAGATCTGGAGAGCAACATATTGCATTAGATTTTAGAAAAGAACCTCCAATCCTTTCTCCATCTTTTATATCAAGAATGATGGCTTCCACCAACCCTGTATTTTGCTGCATCTCATTTGCTTGACTGGCTGATTCTTTTGTCCTCACAAAGGTGACACTCTCAAACCTAGTTGGTAGTCAAGTAAAGGAATATTTACTTTGTCAGTTCCTATAATCAAAAGGTGCAAACTAGAGGCACTTTTAATTTAGAAACAATTCATGAGATAAGTCAAAAAATGACTAGAAACGTTATGCTCAGCTGCCAAACTCTGGGGAGATCATTTTGCCAAGCTTACAATGATAAAACATCTAAAGTAGGCAGCTAAAATTATTGCAAGCATATGCATCTGTCATTAGTTCTGCAACATGCCAAAAGAAAATGAAACACTGGAAATAGATCATTCATCATATTTATTCTGTACCATTATCATCTCCTTTCTGTATCGTTCATAAATGAAGCTTTGAGAAGAAAGTAATTACAAGATCATTCATTATATGCCATTAGTTCTGCAAGTTAGAAGAAAAAAGTCACCTCAAATAGATCATTCCTGTATATAATTCGTATCCTTTCCTCCTTTCTCTCATTGTCCATAAATAAATCCTCAGAAAAATCTACACATGGTTTATTATCAAACCTAACATTCAATGGTCAAATGAGAAAATTTACTTAGTCAATTCCTATAGGCAAAAAGTACAAACTAAAGCCACCTTTTCATTTAGAAAAGATTCATCAGTTTAATTCAGAAAATAATAAGGAAACTATTATTACAGTCCATCAAGGGAGAAAATTCTGCAGCACACTCGGTACAACTTAAGTAGAAAGCTTACACATTACTTCAGCATCATAAAAAATGAACTGCTTAAAATAGATGATTCTCCACTTTAATCTGTACATTTTTTTTCCTCACCTTTTTCTTAATTGTTCACAAATGATAATACACGCAGAAAGTAATTGCAATATGAATGTTCGCTATAACCAGTGGACCTTACATAGGGGTTCTTCAACAAAAGTGATAAGATGTTTCTTCACCCCTAATTTGACCCAAAAATGCTGAAGTCCGTATGTTGGTGATGCAGTGTAAGAATATAACAGTTCGGAGTTGCTGAATAAGTGAATAATATCAGTCTCAGCATATTTTTAAAGTTCATTAAGCATAATTTTTTGTGCAGTAGAAGCGGTACTTCCATACAGCAACAATTTAAGATATTGTGTTACGGAATTGTATCAATATGCCACACCATACATATAAGCTCTATGTCCTAAAAAAAAGCCCAGTGATAGCTTGCGCAGATTGTATTAGCTAAATGACATTTGAGCAAATTAAGAAATGCCTCTATAAGCTAATTTTGTCACATATATCAATAATGAACCTGAAGCTCCATGTCCTAGAGAGAAAATCCTCAAGAAATTGCATCTGTGGGGATATTGAACCATTAAGCCATAGGCCAAGAAAGTCAAGGGGGCTATGGCTTGCCAAGCAGAAAATCTTTCCTTTAAGTTGTGCAAAGAGCATATTCCATTTAACTTACTAACAAAGGA
Organism: Laguncularia racemosa; assembly: GCA_037954665.1. NCBI lineage: Eukaryota > Viridiplantae > Streptophyta > Magnoliopsida > Myrtales > Combretaceae > Laguncularia > Laguncularia racemosa. The sequence continues at coordinate 179 of JBBMOL010000483.1, read as the reverse complement.
AAAAAGAAATAGTTAAGTATAACAAAGAAATACAGAGTTTCAGTATGAGTTGTTCCACATACATCAAGCCTGTTCTATATAAATTTACCAAAGTCTGTATAAAGGATACTACAGTGGACAGGTACCATAAAGGGCTCAACATTCCTACTTCAGTAAGTTTCCATGACAACATCCTTCGT